>PVKS010033194.1:0-21921 GCA_004027875.1 Aplodontia rufa
TTGAGGTCTTTCACAGAGGGATTCCTTAGCATATGAGGTAAAGTTTTACCCATTCTAAGTGGACCTGGTCATATTAAAAACTGGTCATCACCCCAGTCATGAAGCTGCAAGAGACAGATTTGTTTTCTTGTTTCTCTTTTTATAATGGCATTATCAACTTTATTTATTCATTTCCAGTGTTTGAATTGAACCCAAGGCCTTGTTCATGATAGGCAAGTGCTCTATATCAATGAGCTACCCACCCCCCTGCCCCAGGCTCATTGTTCTGTTTCTTAAATGATTAGTTAAAACCATACCATGATTTTGAGATGAGACCTCATGTGAACAAACTGACTTCTAAGGCCAGAAACTCAGGCAATATTAGTAATGTAAATATTTGGTTTGCTTAGAAGAAACTGTTTCTCATTTTACTGTAGACACCCATCCTATAGCTGTTCTGTATGTGTTTTCATATTTTCCCAAAATTCCTAAAAGAAATACAAATGAGGAGCTTCTTACTGCTAGCAAACCTCCCTGAAGCATAATCTCTTGGATCTCTTCTTTAATTCTTGGAGAATATATGTTCTACTATCCCTGCCCATCAAATCTTTGTCCTCCTGCAAAGTAAAACTGTCTTGATTGCTCAATAGTGTGCACAGAGTCTGGACTCCCAGCACAGTTGGGTTACGGGGTATGTTGGTGCAAGGCCTCCTTTTAGTCTCTTGGAATTGCACATGCCTTCTCTCTCCACCAACCCCATTTGTTCATTATTTCTGTATTAGACAGCTACATACTGATGGCTACTAAATGCTGTGTACTATGATATGTTCTGGGAACACACTGCACAGCTATTTTGATTTGATCCACTGGTTTTATACAGCTCTTATTATTGAATTCTTTTTTTTTTTAAGTGAAAGGGACAGTGAGAGAGAGAGAGAATCAATTTTATTTAGTTTTTCACATGGCTTTCGTTGCTCTGACACTTCCTTGTATACATGGTGCTAGGGTTCGAACCTGCATCCCTCACACATGCCAGGCAAGTGCTGTAACTGCTGAGCCACCACTCCAGCCCTATTATTGAATTCTTAAGAAAGCTATGTATATGTCTTCTGAAAATCTTGGTGAAGTATTTTTGCTACTCAGTAGAAGACTCCTAAAAAATGACACATGAGCTGGACTTCTGTTAAATGGAGTTAAGATTTTAATTGCTCTCATGCATTTTAATATTTTAGGGAATCCTGTGCAGTTAATAATCAACTCTGATTTTTAAAATGGATATGATTTTTGCACTGATACTTTTCTTAATGTTGATAAATTTTATAAGAGCTCAAAACTCAAGCATTTTAGAGAATCATAAAAAGAAATCCTTTATAAATAGAGTCTCTATTTCAAATGCACTAAGGGCAATTGCTATTTAGAGAATCCTGATCTAACCTTGTAAAGAATGTAATTAACCACTAACTGACTTTTAATCAGTTTAGACTTTTAAATTATAATTTGTACATTGCAGAAAATAAAATTTTAGGTAGTATAAAAATTGAACTGGAAAGAAAAAATAAAATATAAATCATGAGAAAATATACATTTTTATAAATGGCAAGAAACACACCAGCAGTCCAATATACAAGACCCTCTACCTCTTGTTGTCTGGAGAAGCAATTTCCCCAAAAGTATTTGCCATAGGATCAGAGTTCTATTGTGAATTAGTGTGCCAGGGCTACCACAACGAAACACCCCAGACTGAGTAGCTTTAACTATAGAAAGTCATTTCCTCCCAATTCTGGAGGATAGGAATTCAAGACCACAGTGCGACAGGCTGGTTTCTTTTGAGGCTTGTTTCCTTGGCTTGCAGACAGCTGTGTTCTCCCTGAATCTTCAAGGAGCCATTCCTCTGTGTCTGTGTCTGAACCTCCTCTTTCTATAGGGACACCAGGCATATTGGATTAAGGCCCAACCAGAGAATCTCATTTTACCTTAATTATCTCTTTAAGAGTCCTATCCTTAAATATGGTCACATTCTGAAGTGCAGGAGGTTGGAACTCAATATATGGATTTTCTTGTGGTGGGGGCCAAAATTCAAGCTCATCACACCACATGTCTTTAAAAAGATTCCCATTTGAAAATAGCCGTAGATGTCATGACACAGGCTTTTCCTTTTTTCATCTCCTATAAAAACTTCAGTGTGGATTAGATTATCACACAACTACCTATTCAAGAAAAAGATCTGTTGATGACATGGGAACAGCTCCCACCTTGGACAACAGAGTAAAGGACTGGAAATTAACCAGAAAGAAGTGGGTGGAAGAACAGGGTTGGAAAATTCTGCCAGGGGGCAGCCACAGGTAGCATGCTCACAAGTCGGCAGATGCCGCCAAGGCCAGGGCTGCAGGGGACGGCTCCCAAAATCTGCAGCCTGCAGAAGTGCAGTGGCACAAGGGAGAGATGTTAACCGAAGCTGAACTGTGACTTACAAATTCTCCCTCGTGGAGACGGTCTGGTAAGAAGCTAGAGTTTAGATGATTCTTTTTTCTTCTTCTTTCCACTTGTCCTTTCCACTTGATATTTTTGTCACGATTCTGGGCTAAATTAGCACTTTGGAGACATGGTCCCAAGACAGCCTGTTGATTTGAAAAAAAGCTTTAATCAAAAATGAGTAAGTGGTAGAAGGAAAAAGGGAAATAATTTGAAATGAAACACATTTTAAATGTACAGGTGGACTTTTTTTTTTCTTAGAGAGTGTGTGAGAGAGAAAGAGAGAGTTAATTTTTTTATTTTTTCATCTGGTTTTTGTTTTTCCTCAACTTAGTTGTGTATGTGGTGCTGGGATTGAATCCGGGTCCTTGCCCATGCTAGGCAAGCGCTCTTCCGCTGAGCCACCTCACCCGCCCATTCTCATGTACGTGGTGATTGATTTTCTAAGTTACAACCCTCAGTAAGTACACAATAAATATTTGTAAATATTTATCTTGTATTTACCAATAACTTTCCTGTAAATCCGTGACAATTCTATTTTGAAGAGTAAGATGTGCTCTCACGGTACCATCAGCCTGTTGTCAACTGGAAGGAGGCTTCCTGTGGACAAATCAGGGTAGAGTGAAGAGGGAAGGAGAAGCTGGTGACAGAAACAGTGAGTTATGAGATAGGACGGGGAGAACTGCCTAAGGGTCAGGACCAGGGCTAGCTGAGTTTAGGGACACTGGACCAGGACAGAAGTGCACAGAGAGAGGATGCAAGCTGCTCTGCACTCCACTGAGGGAAGGCGTGGGAGAGTAAGCTGTCTTATCCTTCAAAAGTCTTAAAAATGTTCAGTTTTGGAACCCTGGAGGTGCTATTTTTCAAAAATCTTAGGAAGTCTGAATTCTGAAACTCTGGTCCCAAAGGTTTCAGATGAGGGCTTATGACCTTGGACCCATTTCCTCTCTAAGTGGTGGTTCCCTATGCTTCACATTTCATCCATGTCCACTGTAGCCAGGCTTACTAAGGTTTAGAAGCCCAATGAAGAGATACCAATGTATAGAAATGAATCTTACGTACTTTATAGAAGTTGAAATATCTTCCCATCTTGTCTCTTAACTTTACTTAGAATGTCTTTGTACTTTCAGAAGACTTTAATTGTGATGTAAGTTACTCTGCCAATTTTCTGTGCAGACTCTGCTTGCTTATCTAAAATTTTAAGGAGGGTCTTTCCTACTTGGAGATCGTTTGTATCTGCTACCTATATTTTCCAACAATTTTATAGATTTGGCTTTTCATATTTAAATCTTTTCTTAATGCAATTTGTATTGCTGTCATAGATTTTAGAATGAGTCTAAGTTTAAATTGTTTGAATATTCCATTTTGCAAATGACTAGCCTTATCCCAACCTCATTTACCAAGTAGTTCATTCCTTCTCCACTCACCTATAATACTGCCTTTATCATTTACTAAAATTTAGTATAGGTACTAATTCATTTTAAGAATTTTTTTCTGTTACATTGGTTTTTTTCTATTTATTCATATACTTTAATAGTGCAGTACTATAATTTTTATTTTATATTTATTTATGGTACTGCAGATTGAACCCAGGGGTGCTTTACCATTAAGCTATAACTCCAGCCTCCCCCTGCCCCTTTTTAAATTTTGAGACAGTCTTGCTAAGTTGGTTAGGGGCTCACTAAATTGTTGGAGCTGGCCTCAAACTTGCAATCCTCCTGCCTCAGCCTCCCAAGCCGGTAGGATTACAGGCATGTACCACTGTATCCAGCAGTATTGTAATTTTTATAGCTATTTAGTAGCTACACTAGGTATTCTTCCATTTCCCTCTCAGTAGATTTAACATCATTGACTTACATTTTACATTTCAAAACACCATTTGCTTTGGTTTCTGTGATACCATATTTTTCCTCTTACATTGTCACTATTTCTCTAAATCTCTATAAGCCTCTAAACCATTGTATAGCCTGGTTTTCATTTGGTTCTCCCCCAACCCTCATCTCTCCTCACTGGAAGCACCCTCCCTGAGCTCATCTGGCTTACTCCATTAACATGATACTCATTCAAACTATTCTAACCCAAGTTTTTCTTCTGAGGTTCATGAAAACATATGAAACTCCATTTTGATATTGACTACAGAGCTGAACTTACATTGTCTATCATACCTAAGTGGCACCCATTTGACATACCTGGAACCTGGGTGTCTTTCTCATCCCTTTTTAAATTCATATTAAATCTCATCTTTCTGCTTCAACTAATCATCAAATATAATTGCTAATGCTCTCCAAACAATTCTTAAATCATGTCTCCATGTCCACATAACAACCAACCCCCATCCAAGCTGCCATATTTTCCCTCCAGGCTTCCCCGTTCTGACCCCCACACAACTCCAAAATGACATTTCAAGATGTACATCTGAGCATGTATGTCTAAAACTCTCCAATATCTGTCCACTTCTTTCAGAACGAAGTTCTGTTTCCTGAATATGATGAAAAGACCCCGACCTGTCTTCATTTTCCGTCACTTACTCCCACTGACCTTGCTTTGGTCCCTTGATGATGATCCATGTTCATCTTCACCTCTGAGCATGTACCACTGCATTCTTCTAGCAACATAACCAATGACCATTTCTTGAAGTAAGTGCAGTCATCTCAGCCTGAAACTCTTGCGTTCCTAGTTCCCCTCTCCCCAGTGAAGTCTGTCCTGTTCATCCAAGGTACCCTCCCCTTTGAACCAGAGTTCTTCTAATGTGTCCCGTAGACTTCACTTCAGAAGAACTGTCTTCATGGTGAAGCATTTCTGAAGCTCAAAATCTGATTTTGATTTCTCCCTTGGGTACTCCCAATCACCCTGGATTTCCCCTCTCATACTACTAATTCCTGTGTGTTATAATCACATTTGTCTTTATTTACCACTAGACCATTTTGTTAGAATATAGTCCTGCTACTTCAGCCCTCTGCTTGCAAAACTTTTCAATAACCTTTCACTCCCTAATGTTTTCAGTTCAGATTCCAACTTTAACTATTGTTTTCACTGAACTGCCACATGGAGACACCATGTATTCGTCCTTTCCCATACAACTACTTCCACCATTCTGAACTAACATGCCCTCAATTTAACATGTACCTTTCTGGTTAAAGACAAATGAAATCTGCAACACGTTACAGTCTTCCCTGGTTCCCCAGGTGGAAATAATCCCCTCTTTCCCTGAGTTTCCATTGTACTTTTTGTTCCTGTAGAACCCTCTTTGCCCTTCACTTAAAAAAAAAAGAGAGAGGAACAATGAGAGAGAGAGAGAGAGAGAGAGAGAGAGACAACATCAATTTTACTTAGTTTTTCATGTAGCTTTCATTGCTCGAACACTTTGCTCTGTAGTGGTGCTGGGGTTTGAACCTGCATACTCGTGTATGCCAGGCAAGCACGGTAACCACTGAGCCACTGCTCCAGCCCCTGCTCTTCACTTTTAATACTATTATCAAAACATATCTACTATACTTACTGACAAGTAAATGACTTTTAAAAGTGGAGATCACATCCTATTGTCCTCTGTATATGCTGAACATATACTACTGGATTCTTCTGATAGCATATTCAATAACCATTTCTTGAATAACATCTGTAACATAAGATTACTGAGAAATTTACTATCCTAGAGATGAATCAGGAAAATTATATTTTCTAATTCTTTAAGAGAAAACAGACAGTTGAATTATAAAGGAAAAAAGTGACTAAGAGTGGTCATTTCTGAGTCATGAGTCATGTGCTATTTAAGAAGGGGATTAAGAGAGGAAATGAAGGGGCTTGAAATAAGGTCATTTTTTTCAGATTATTTAAAAAACTAGTACATTGCAGAAAATGTGGTCATTTTAATACCTGTGATTCAAATTATGCTCTGAAGTTGGTGTTTAATAATGGTGTCTCTGCAGACCAGTCAGTGTTTTAAACTTAGTAGTCTTTGATTGATATTACTATGCTTGGTGGAGTTAGACAGAGAACACATAGATATAGATGCATAATATGGACCTAAGGTTTTCTCCAGATGCAAGTGGTAAAGTATTTATATCAGGGAGAAGGGAGTTGATAGTCACCTCTAGGAACATGGACACACTTATTGGCATTGTTAGAACTTTCCCAATTATAAGTAACAGAAAACAGAACTTAAATGACCTCAGGCAAAAAAAAAAAGAGAGAGAGAGAGAATTCATTGATTAACAGTACTGATGTGTTAGTTTTCTTGAGTTTCCATAATAAAATATCATAGACTCAATGGCTTATACAACAAAAGTTTATTTTCTCACACTTATTGAGACTGGAAGTCTGAAGACGAGGTACCAGCAGGGTTTGTGTCTGTTGAGGGCTGTCTTCCTGGCTTATGGACCATGGCATTCTCTCTTGTCCTCTCATGACAAAGACAGGTAGCTCTAGAGTCTCTTTCCTTTCTTATAAGAGCATCATCCTTATCAGATTAGGATCCCAACATTATGACCTCATTTAGTGTTAGTTTCTTAAAAGCTTCATTTCAAAATACAGTCACCCTGAGGGTCAGGATTTTAACAAATGAATGTTAAGTAGGGAGGGGATGCAATTCAATCTATAGCACTGGCTATTGGAACTCCATGTGTGAGAGACCATTACTTTGGTTGTTCATCTCATCTACCTCCACAGCTACTCCTTCGTGGTCTCCCTTGCTGGATCTGCCTCAATTCTGAAGTATCTAAGCATTGGAGAATCTCAGTGTTTATCCCATGAATCTATTCTTATTGCCTAAGTGATCTCATGGCAACTCGTGACTAATAGCGACCTCTCTGTGGTCCTTGCACAGAGCTCTATAACTCAGGGCCATTGTGTTGATCCTTTTCAAACTTAGAATTTCTCTGATTTCTTCTATTACATCTTTCTTCTGCCTCCATCCAGGAAAAAAAATCTCTCCTTTTAAGGATTCATGTGATTAGATTGGGCACACTGAGATAATCCACCACAAATCTCCCTACTTTAAGATCCATAACTTCCATTATATCTGCAAGGTCCCTTTTGCCATGTAATGCAACATATTCCTAGGTTCCAGGGATGGGAAGTGTTTTGGACATCTTTGGAGGGTTATTCTGCTTATCACACCTCCCATTTCTCCTCCAACACTTTCCCTCTCTCCTTCTTCACTGATTCCTTCTCTCAACTGGATCTTTCTCATTGTTATAAAAACTGCCGATATTTCTCCCATGTTAAAAATGGTCCCTGACTCTACACTCCCTTCAGATTACCGCCCCATTTCTCTGCTGTGTTTGGGGCAAAGCACCTTGATAGAATTATCTGTACGTTCTATTCTCAGTTCTTCCACTCTCTGTCCATCTTTTCTACAGCACTAAGTCTGCTTTTGTCAGAGGTAGAAATGATTCTAAAGTCAAGGGATAATTCTCAGTGTTGACCGTATAGCTTTCATTGTACACAGCTGTCATTGAATTATTTCATTTGCTTTCCAAGAAGCCACCCTCTCTTGATTTCTCTGGGACCTCCTGGAGCCTCCTTCTCAGTCTGGTTCTTCCTCATATTCCTGATGACTTAAGTGTAGGCTGCCTGCAGCTTTCCCATCTGCATTCATTCCCTGGCTAACCTCATCCAGTCATGGCTTTAGATACCATGCATAGACAGTGACTTACAAATTATAAGTACAGCCCAGACTGTCCCCTGAATGCCAGGGTTTTATATGCAATTACCTATTCAACATCTCTGTGTAGATGTCTTATAGGCAAAGCTAACATATTCAGTCTCAAACTCTATCTTCTCCACAAAATCTGCTCCTCTCACTTTCTCTCAGCCAGTGTCAGCACTGTTCTTCCACTTGATGGAAGAAATTTTGGAGAAGTCATTGGTTCCTCTTGTTGATCACCATCCCTTGTCCTTAGCATCCAATCCATTTGATAAATCTTATCATCTCTAACACCAAAATATTGCTAGATGCTTATGGTTCCCACCACCTCCAGCAAAAGCATGCTGGTTGATCACACTGTGATTTCTGCCTGTTGTACCGCAATAGTCCTTTTACTAGTCCCCACTCCTTCCTCCTAGACCTCCACACAACTTCAGGAGAGATCATGTTGAAATTCAGTCAGATCATCTCACTCCACCACTTAAAGCCCCATTTCATTCAGACGAAAGACCAATGTTCTTAGAAAGTCTTAGACAGCCCTGTGTAATCTGCCACTTCTGGACCCAATGCCATTTCCTGTCTACCCACCAACCCATCCGCAGGCCTTTCCACTGCCTGTGATGCTCTTCTCCCTTCCCTCACCATCTTGAGGTTTGTGCTCACTTATTGCCTTCATCCTCCCTGGATATTCGATTGAAGGTCTCAAGTACCTATCAGTCCTTCTCTATCTTATTATTTTCTTCACCATGTTATCACCATCCAACATCCCATCTTAATTTTGCATTTGTTGATATGGTCTTTCTCCATAAGAAGAATCCAAGTTTCATGAGTGCAAGGAATTTGTATGTGTGTGTGTGTGTTCACTGTTTTTCTCCAACGTCTAGAACAGTGCCTAGTACAGAGTAGACAATCAATGAAGCTCCAGAATCACTGTTTCACCTCAGAACTAGGCTCCTTGACCAGTTTTCCCCAAATCAGTTGGTGGCAACTCCATCGTAGTTTGCTTACACAGGACCCTGGGAACGATTTTTTATTCTTTCTTCAACACCCCAAGTCTTCAAATCCTGCCAATTCTATCTGCAAATACATACACAGGCTTCCAGAATCTGGCCCTTAACTTCTGCATAGCTCCTACCCAAGCCCATGATGGTCTCTCACCCACCTACTTCAATGGCCTCCTATTGGTCTCCATGCTTCTACCTTTGCTCCCCAGGAGTCTATTTTCCACACATGCACACACATACACACACACACACACACACACACACACACACACACACCGCTTCTGGACCCTACCTTACTTTATTTCAAAACCCTTATTACCACCTGACATTACATATTTAATTACTTGCATTGCCTGTCTCCCCACTTCTCAAAATGTGAACTCCTTGGGAGAAAATACTGTGTCTGTTCACTGCTGTGTCTTCAACATCAGAGAGGAACCCCGAAAACCACGGGGTTGCTTAAGCCTAACACCTAAGATCCTAGTTATAAATACCTTCATTCTCAAAGAGTCAATGTGAGTATCTGAAAAAAAGCGACCCCGGACTTCCTGAGTGTTGTGCCCACCCTTGAAGCATTTTCTGTGTCTAGAGCAATGGGGACACCTGATTGGCCAGCGAGAGTCACACGCCCCCTCATAGCTCTGTCCTGGGGTGGGGCTGGTGGGGAAAGCTGTGCAGCCCACAGATAGAGGGAAATTGCCAAGAGAAAAAGTGCTTCTGTTCGTGGGATCAGGGTGTGGGGGGCGGGGACAGGGGAGGATCTGGGGGTGGCAGAAACAACAGATGGCCGCCACAGAGATTTTCCAGAGTGGGAAGAAAAACACAGGGATAAGCTGGGGCCCCTGGTAGAGGAAGTATCCCTAAATAACTGTACCTTCACACACTTTGGGAGCGGACGTGCGCATACCCCAGGCGTGCCTGTGTGGCCCGGCCATGCCCTGCTACTTCAGTGACTCCCGTGGGGATCGCAGGAGGAATCTCCCTAGTGTGAATAATCCTGAGGTTTAGCCCCAGAAGACTGAGGGAGGAGGGAGAAGCAGGGGCCAGCAGCAACCCTTCCTAGCTCGCACTGCACGCAATGTGGTCTGCAGGCTCATGTGCACACTTCTGCCTCCATGGCCATCGGGATTAATTAACAACTCGTTCTTAGGTTAGGGTAGGAGCGAATAGCTCAAAAACAAGCAACAGCTGGGAAGTGGGCATTTGCACACAGGCTCTGGCACGGAAAAAAATGTAAATCTTGCTTTTTTTTTTTTTAAGCTCAGGGTTCTTTGTTTCATTTTTTTATACACCTAACCACAAGGTATTTTAAAGTTTTAAAATTTCTTCCTGATTGTAGCAAATGTTTCTTGGGGTTCTCCCCAAAGCAGGGCACCCTGGCTAATCACAGGCACACACACATTCTTCCCATAGTACAGTACTTTAAAATTAATAGCACATGCGGAGGAAAAGCTAAACCCTTTGACGTCACTCTTGAAACGAGGAAACATAAACAGAAAAGGCTCCACTCCAGCGAGCTGCCTGCCTCGAAGCCGATTGGTCTCCGCTGTTCCTTGCCTGTGGCAACTGACAGCACCTCCCCGCCTCACAGGCCGGCTGCCTGCTCACCGGCCAGTCGGTCGGTCCGGGCACTGCAGCACTGATCCGGCAGAAAAGTGGTGTCCTCGCCCAGAGAGCTCTTTCTACCTTCCTTCTCTCTCGACCTCTCTGTGTGCTCTTTTGTTTCTTTCCCTTCTTCTTTTTCTTCTTTTTTTTTTCTCTCTCTAGTCCCATTTTTTTTTCACTTAATTATATTCCTAATCCTGGATGAAGTTGCTGGATTCTGCAGCACAAGTCTTCATGAGCAAGCAGCACCGCTCAGAGATTTCACGGCATTCAAAGGTCACAGAACTGCCACTATGGTTAAATGTCTTGTTTAATGGTTGAGGTATGTACAACAAATTTAAGCGCAAGCTCATTTTTCTTGAGAGATCAGAGTCACAGAGAGATGGCAGGGTTTTTATTTAAAATGAACCTGTACATATATATAAATATATTTTGTCTATGATTGTTCCTACAGCAACCAGCTTTTGAATTTCCTTCCTTTTTCTAGGAGAACTGACTAAACATTATCACCCTGAATTAACTGTTTGAGGGCAGCCGGATTTCATCCCAATCAGTGCAAGGAGACTCTGGCATTTCCACTGCACTTTGAGCCCCCACCGAGGAGACCTTTATTTATTTTTTTTCTTTTTTTAAGAATGCAATATTTCTTCTCCAACATAAATCTTAGAGTTGGATCAATTTTTTTTTTAATTTTTTTCGGTGGGACAGGCTAGGAAAATGTTGGGAAAGGGTTCGGTGAGCTGTTATGGGAACAGGGAAGAAAATCAGTTTTTTTCTTGAATTTGTCAGGCTGGTTGATAGCAGATTTCAAGATGAAGAAATTAACAGGAAAAGAGGAAGCAGCTGGTAGCAAAACTGAAGGTAGAAAAATCGATCGAAGGTGTCTGAAAGATGAATTCTTGAGGAAAAATTCACTTTATCGTCTTGTTGCATTATATAAACAATGTTTGAATTTAGAAGTCAACAGGAGACTGTAGTGGACACTGAGTTATGTGATTAGTGATTTACATCTTAGTATTTATAAAGGAAAATGAAACTTTATCATCACTACAAAATTTGCTAATTATCTTCTACAACAGTTGAAAGCAGAGTCAAATATTTAATTAGGAATTTAAGTGATTGAGCCTAGGGACTTATTAATCACTTAAAAATTCTGTTCTTCATGTGCTATGGCCTGAGTGACCATAGCAATGATAGAATAAAGCTTTTTGCACCAGGAGGCAGGCGAGTGTACGTATGTATGTGCTTTCATATACAGTAAACACACTAAATGCCACAGGAAAGGCAACCGAACAAGGACTAGTGTTGTCTTAAATGGCACATTATTAGGGAGTGGAGGGGACCCTTGCTAAAAAAAATCATTCCAATCCAGAGTCAATTTTTGTAAAAGCAGTTCAGGTAATAGAGTATTAACATGGATTTCCTTATTACTCCTATCAAAATTAGGCAATAGCAAATAAGACAGGATTATTTGAAACCATTACCTTGTTCCAAAATTTCTTGCTTGATTCTCTTAAAGTTTCTATTCTCAACATTGAGAACCAGAAATCTGTAAAACTGGGTCATGTTAGCAATCCTGTTAAGCAAGGCATCAAACACACAGTACATTTCAAAGACTTAACAAAATTAACAGCATAAGACTGTAATGTACCAAGTTAAGGACTGCAAAAATATTAGCTCTGAAATGCAGAGGCTGTGCTGTGAATGGACAATTGCTTTTCTGCAGCGCCTAGTGGGAAAACAAGGACTTTGTGTGTTGCAAATGCATAACTGCAGCTCCTCCATTTCCTCTGCTTTATCTTTTATTTCTGGCTGGTGAAACAAAGACGGGTGTCAGTAGTTACGTCTTGATTGACATTTTCTCTAATAAAATGAAGTCGCTGTGTTTCTCAAGTAGAAACCCAAAGTTAACTAGTTGCAACTCCAAAAGTGGAATCTTATTTATGAGAATTTTTACCTGGCACTAAGCAGTCTGATTTCAGTGTACTTGCTCAGTTGAACGACATGGGACAAAATCAGTGGTGACTCTATTTCAGCAAATTAGCTTGGAGAAACTCTGTTTTGAAATCAAGTTACTTAGGACAAGGGTGGAAAAATCCAAAATGTATCAGGAACAGATCTGAGCTTAAGGAAAACAATTACACCAGCACACCTTTTAATGCCCTACCCAGTGTTCAGAACAAAGCTGCCCAATGGTACTTAATATAAACCTACTTAAAATGTTTGCTAAGAATTTACTACCCAATATATATGGCAAATTATTTAAATAAATTTTAAACATGGCATTTTTAAACTATCTTTGAAGAATGTTTTCAGTGTTAGTCCAGACTAAAATATAATCTAGAAATCAACTGTCTATGATAAACAGGAGGACATTTCAAACATTGACTTGGGCTATTTTCAGCCAAAAGGACATCTTAAATGCAAAAGTAAAATGATCAAGTTTCCTCAAAGTGGGAATATACAATCTGGAAAATGCCTCTGCCTAGTAGTTATTCTTCCAGAGTCTAATCTGTTGTTAGCCAAGCTTGAATCACAGGGGAAGCCGATTGTTGACTCGTAGACCATAGTGTTGGAAGGAATTTATTAAGCGGTAAGCTAATCCCAAGCATGTCTAAAAGAGCTTCGTTATACTGAAGACAACTGTCAAATTTAAGGATCAGAATAGACTTGGGAATATATAACTATAGAAACTAGCAGGTATTCAAAGTAGTTTAACTCATGTTATCAAGGTATACAATTTTAAAAGAAACTTTGATGTACAGAAAATTTTATCCGAGGATAAAATTTACCATCTTAAGGTTTCAACTCATGTGCCCCAAAGAAACGTATAGAAAAGCAAAGACATCTCTCTCTCTCTCTCTCTCTCTCTCTCTCCTGTTAGGCACATCTGACTAAGGAAGAAGGATTTGGCGTTTAGAAATGTATTGGCTCCTCACATAGAAGTGAGACCATTGTTATGAGAGTACCTCCCTGTGGTGTCCCCAGTTCTCCCAAGAATACACTCAGAGGCCTATTGCGTCATCCACATGAGAAGTGGATCAGTATCTTCAGCTGCTACAAGCAGGCTCAATGGCTCTGTCAACTTCTTGCTTTGATTGACAAGAGGGTGCCTACATTAACAATCTTTAAAATGCTTAATATGCAGATTTGAGGGAAAGAAGGGGAAAGGAGATGTAGAAACCCAAATAGAATCCCTTCTACCTGTCAGGCACTGTTAGAAACGAACAGAGAAGGAAGTGTGTTAAAGTTCTAATGTATAATCAACTTCTAGTGTATAATCCACTTCCCTGAGAATCATTTAGGTATCTAAATGATTTAATTTGTACCTAGAGAGCAATGGTATGAAGTGAACAGAAAGAATAGTGGCTCCAACTAGCTGGGTGTCAACCACACGCCTATTCTTTGCCTTAGTTTCCAAATCTGTAAAAGAAACTGGTTGTATTGAGTTATTTCTAACATCCATCTGGGTCAAACTTCTTTTTCTTTTTCTTTTTTTTTAAGAGAGAGGGGCAATTAGAGAGACAGAATCAATTTTATTTAGTTTTTCATGTGACTTTCATTGCTCAGTCACTTCATTGTGTATGTGGTGCTGGGGTTTGAACCCGCATCCTCACACATGCCAGGCAAGTGCATAAACACTGAGCCAGTGATCCAGCCCCTAGGTCAAACTTTTTACAGTATTCTTTTTCTCAACCTGGAGGTTTCTTTTCACTCCATTTATATGCAAATGTAAAAGTGTCAAACTTTAATTCAGAAAACATTGCTGCATGCTTTCTGTATGCCAAGGGCCATGTCTGTTGAGGTAAAGTGAAGATAAAGATAGGCAAGCACAATGATTCCCACCTTCAGAAACGCATGCACTAATGAGCGATGCCTGTGCAGGACAATGGAGGGACAAAAGAAGTTTGGGAGTGTTTTAGTGGCTTTTTGTTGCTGTGATCAAAAGACCTGACAGGAGTAAAAGTTTTTCTGGGGCTCACAGTTTCAGAGGTTCAGTCATGATTGGCAGATGCCAGTGCTCTGGGCCCAAGTGAGGCAGGGACATCATGGTAGAAGGATGTGGCGGTGGGAAGCAGCACAGGACATGGCAACCAGGAAGCAGAGAAAGCTCCATTCACCAGGGACAAGATATAAACCCCAAAGGCCTGTCCCCAATGACCTGTCTCCTCCAGCCACACCCTGCCTGCCTACAATTCCCACCCTGTTAATCCCTATCAAGGGAGTAATCCTCTGATCAGGTTATAAGGTTCTTTCTAACCCAATCATTCCACCTCTGAAAATTCTTGCATTGCCTCACATATGAGCTTTTGGGGGACACCTCATATCTAACCCATAATAGAGAGGAAAATATGAGGAGGAAAAAATACAGGAAAGGCAGCTCTCTGCAAGTTGGAGTACCGGAAATGAAATTGTATATCCATTTAGATATTTAGTTTTACTAAGATGATTTTTATTATGATCAATTGAAGATATTTTTATTCTGTTCAAATCATATTTGTAATGGTGTTCTTAAAATATAGGAGGTTAAAAAGAGTCAAAATTTTTTTCAGGGGCTGATTCAGGTACTATAACCACCTGAGATATCAAAATGAACCCATTCATTGAAACTATCTTCACTATCGCTTGAGTTAGAGCGCTAGGAGTTCTAGGAAGCAGGAGTCCTTCCAGAAGGAGCAGCCTGGGATCCCAGCAGGCATTTGATATAAAGGAAGAAGGTTCACAGCACTGATGGGCTTGAATACCACCCAAGTGTGGTGTCAGTGTGTCACCACCTTCAGTGTCAGGAAGTGTCTAGTGGTGGCTCAGAATTTGCAGATTCCCTGTGTAAAAATAGGGCTTTTGGATGTTTTTGGATGTCTCTGCTTCGAAAACTCTGAGAAGATTAATATTGAATCATTAATCATGCATTTGTTTGTATTCTTCCACCTTTCCCTTCCCTTGTTTCTACCGGTTCTTTTTATAGCTTGCCATTACTCAGTTATCTAAATTTACATAATTTTGCCTTCAAGATAGTCCCACTGCCAAAGAAAAACAAAAGCAAAACAAGGCCCTGATTTTGAAGCATTTCTCCCCAACAGGACTGTCACTCCCCTGGAAGGCAACCTCACTGCCCTGTTTCTCTCCTGTGAGGTTGATGCTTCTCTGTGGCTGTTGCACTTTCTTGAGACAACAGTGGGATGAGCTTTGTGTTCCCTGTAGCTGGGGCTTCAATGTTAGTAGACAAATGTCAATCATGTCCCTATTGCTTCACTTCTCTTCAATTCCAATTCTAATTTCCGTACAGGATAACTGGAAATCTGATAATAACTAAGTGACAATCTTTATTATGATCAGTTGAAGACATTGTTGTTCCTTTAAAATTATATTTGTAATGGTGTTCTAAAAAAAATACAGGATGTTAAAGAGAGCTAAACCTTGCCAGGGGAAAAGAAAACTGCTTGGTGAGTTGGTTGTCTGTTGAGTATTGTCCATGGGTGCAGGGTTGCTGCGTTTTCCTTGTGGTGGATGCGACGCAGTTCCAGTTACCCTAATCCACACATTGGTAGGTCAGAGCCTTCCAGCTGGCTCCTCCAGTTAGGTTCACAGCTCAAGCCTGCCCAATAGGGAGCAGGTTTTGTTATTTTAGATGAACCTAATAGCATGATAGAATGTACCAAAACTCTATTAAGCAATGTGAAATTCTTAATATTATTATGTAAGTTCCTCAGTATTTTAAAAATCTGAATACTATCATGAATACTCTTCCTTCCTCCCTCATGCCCTCTTTCCTTCCCGTTCCTCCTCCTCCTCCTCCTCCTTCTTTTCTCATTTGCAGAAGGCAGATAAAAAAGATAAAGATTGACAGTGAGGTTATGACGGGTTTTCCTTGTGTAAAGTTTCAAGTGTTTTTTTCTTATTTTTTATTGGTGCATTGCAGTTATACATAATGATGGGATTTGTTGTCACATATTCATAGATGCACACGATACAGCAAAACAATTTGGTTAGTACCCCCCAGCACACCCACCTGCCTCTCCTATCTCCCAGTGTTTTAATTTTTCCTTTCTAGTGATTTGTGAATTATCCTAAAGATTTTTCATTGAAATTCATGCTCACATTTTTTTCTTATTAATATCTTCTATGTTCCTTTGTCATAATTAACATATAAATAAGCAATATATAAAATATCTTTTCTACAAGATGAAAATCATTCCTGCCTACTGCTTCATATATACACAAAGAAAAGTTTCTGTTCAAATATGGATTTTATACATGACTTAAATATTCTGAAGATTATTTAAGAGTTTGAACTCTAAGAATCTTTTTTTTTCCTGGTATGGAATGGGGGATCACAGCTGGTCTGGGGTGAGCTGTGTGTTTCCACAGGTCTAAGTGTAGATATGGGAATGCTACCATTCACCCAAATTAATAAAAACTTGATATCTGAAGGTACCAAATGGGCAATGCTTTAAATCCTCTTCAACCCCTGCAAATCTTAGTCCATGAAAATATGTAATTATCTAATTTCACATTGTTTCTAATATTGCATATCAGAAATTATATGATGTTAACAATAGGTGGATTGTTGGATACATTATTTTTAAAAAGGCAATACAATGCCATAGAACTAGTTTTTTAAATGTGATACATCTACATGCAAACAATCTTGAATGACTTCCCAGAAGTTTTAAGTGGAAAGGCTACATTAATATTTCTATAAATGCATATGCACATTCATATACACTATAGAAGATTTCTGGAAATGCAAAATAAAATGCAAAAGTGAATGCCTTTGAAAAGAAACCTTGGAGTACAGGATAGGAACAAGGCTTATTTTTTAAATATATACAGGCTTCAGAATTGTTCAACTTCTCCCACTATGAATTTATTATGTTTACAGTGGAAAGCATATATTTATTATTGTGTTATATTTGAAGTTGAAATAAAAGGAGAGTGCTATTTTGCTTTTAGATTCCTTTATTAGCTTCTTCCATGAAGAATTTGAATTTCTCCCATGTGCCTTTGATATTGTCAGGGAGAGAGAATGCCCTGGAAGCAAGAGTCCTGGACATGAGAAGACAGAGACTATGGGCCAATCAAGCCTCTGTTACCACTTTCCTCAAGTACAAAATGAGGGACTTAGTCAAGTTCAAATTTCCTCCCAGCTTGGATAGTAGTCTAAGGAAGCTTATTGACCTATTGTATGCCCAACTCTTTAAGATCTTTCTCCATAAAATAAATATACCTATTTTACTGGGTTAGACATTTTCACTAAATTTTCTGTTTTAGATTGATCAGTGTCTAAACTTTTTCAAATTAATTAAACATGCAAAATTTATATTTTTCCCAAATAGGCTTTAGGGAAGCCGTATACTAAAGAAGAACTTTTTAAATAAAATTATACTATAATATCAGTTCTTCGCAAAACAAAACATGATTTACATTGATATGTGCAGTTATGCAAGCAGCTAATGCCGATTTAGTTTGAATATGATTTATGTACATCTGAATTTTCCAGGAGTTAAAAAAAAAAGACCTTCATTTCCCTTTCTCATTATGCCACTTGCCAGCTGTGTCCAGCCAGATGAAAGGACTCAGTCATTCACAAAAGTGTAGAAAGCATTCTTGTGAAAGAAGATGCCACAGTAATATGGAGGTCTAAAGAATGCCTCAATTTAGGCAAAGGTCATTAACTCTAAAACAAAGTTGTTTTCTATGTGATAAAAATATAGTATATTTCCATGTCCTTGAGACTGGTGTTCTTGCTGTTCAATTAAATTAAAACCTAATTTCAGTTTAGTTTTTAGTTTACTTTGGAAAATGTATTAGTAATTTAAAATACATAGTGATTTTTATTTCCTGTTTCTCTAGACCTTTATTATTGCGTTGGAGTCAAGAATAATCCTTTAAGTTAAAGTAAAATAAAAGGGATAAACATAAAATAGAAACATGTGTGATAGGAGTTTTCAATGGCCAGAACGAACATTCTAACTTTTCTCTATAGATCTCTTTAAATCACTAAAAGATCGTTGTTAGAAAAAAATATTTCCATGGCTTATAAATAAAATATTTGATAAGTATTGTTCTCTTTTTCATTGAACATGTAGCCCTAAGTGCTCACGTGTTGTTACATGAGCAAGAGATTGAGGCCAAAGCCCTTCTCAAATGTGAAGATAAAATGAGTATAAAAGCTTCCCACGTAACATTCATGTCAAAACAAACAAAACAGGAAGTTGGGGAACAGTGTACTGATACATATTGTCTATTTTAATGTAAATCTTTAATAGCAAAGTAAATATATTTATTGAATTAGATGGCAAAAATATATAATTTTTAAAAATTCAGTTTGTATATTTTGTGTAGAAGGAGAGAGGGAAAGCGGAAATAAATGAGGACCAAATTTTTTTCAAGCTGCACTGAACTTGTAACCTAGAGCCCTGAGTTCAAGTTCCAGATGCTAAGAATGTTCTTGGGGCACATTATTCAACATTTGTGGCTTTTAAGTCTCTAAAATGTAAATTTAAAGTGAAGTACCTTTTGTCTGTCATTTTTGGCTTTCATAGGTAATTAGTTACTTCTCTATTCAAGGCACAAATGCCATGTCTCTTCATTCTCAGATCACTGCTGTCAGGTAGGATTAGTTATCCCTTCCTTCAAAAGCAAGGAAATGGAGGCACATCTAATAGAATTGGGATTCAATCTCAGCTTTTTGGTGACAATTTTTGTTTTGTTCATTTAAAACCCATCTTTAATCATTCTAAGCATGAATTAGAAAACATTTTTAAAGTATTTCTACAAAGCATAAACACATCTGTTTCAAAAATGTTAAAGAAATCCACCAACTATATTTATATTCAGGAGATTCAAATATGTAAAGCAACAACATTACTTCATTTTGAATGCATTCACAATGGATGAACCTGACACTTTCAACTTCAGAAGTTCTGCTCTGGATGCAGAATAGCATAATGGTAAGCAGGACACAACTTGGCATCATGCCCCTCTGTGACCATGTGCAAGTCACTTAATCTCTCCAGACCTCTCTTCTTATTTATGAGAGGAAGGCGTTTACAGTATTGGCCTTATAAAAATTGTTGAGGAATTGAAATTCATTTTATTTTTAAAGTGCTTAGAATAGAGTAAGGAAGAGAGAATGAGAGTGTATCAGCTGGTACTATTGGCTTATAAGTTTTTAAAAAAATGTTTCCTGGAGTTATAATCATTTCGCATACACTGTTGGTGAGTATGCTAAACATTAAAGAAACTTAACAGTTTTGCTACAGAATGTTTGTCCCCCTATGCTGGAAGCTTGATTCCCAGTGGACCCAACCTGGAAAGTGGAGCCTGTGGAAGGAGTTTGGTTCTTGAGGAGTAGAACTCTCATAATGGATTAGTGTCGCTGCCATGCTGGGGAGAGGGGTTGTCATCCCGAGAGTGGGTTGTTACACAGGTGACCTTATTCTCACACTGTCCTCCTTTGCTGTCTTGCTCTATCACTCTTTCACCCCCTGCCTTGCTGTGGTGTTAGTGCCATGGATTTACACTTCCCAGCCTCCAAAACTGTGAGAATACATTATTTTTTATAAATTACTGCATCTCAGATACTCTGTTGTAAAGATAGAACACAGATTAAAACAAGATTTTCTTTTTAACTTTTTACCTTCTATATTACACAATAACAAACATAACTGAAAATTACCTTACATAAACTCACAGCATGATTCACTCCTTGTAAGTGAACCTCTGTGTAACTGTTACTCAAGTCAAGAAATAAGTATTTATACATCATCCACAACTCAGAAATCCCATCCCATTTCCTCCATTCTTTCATTCAACTTTATATCTTAATATTCAATAGGTTATTGGATATAATTGTATTTTTTTCATTTTCATGGTTGCGTGATATTTAAATATCTGAATATATAATATTGATTTGTCCATTCTATTGTGGTAAACATTCAAATTATATTCAATATGAATAATTTTGGCCCAGGTATTTGTGTACCTGTTTTTAGGTGCCCATGTCTGTGTATTTCTGTTGAGTATATACCTAGGAATAAAGTCGCTGGGCCACAGGGGATGTTTATGCTCAACATTAGTAGAAAATTCAAAATTTCTCAAAGTGGTTAAAGAAATCTATAATCTCACCAATAATTATTTTCAATTGCTCTACTTCCTCACAATCTTATACATTAGCATTTCTCGTGGATGTATGATGGAGGCTTTTCCTGGTTTTAATGTGAATTTTCCTAATTATTGATGAGCTAAATACATTTACGTACCTTTTCATATGTATATTAGTCATATTAATATATTTGTTGATGAGAATCTGATGAAGTCATTTTGTATAATAATTTATAGGAATTCTTTATTATTTCAACAACTTTGATTATTATACGTGTTACAAATATTTTCTCCCATTGGTAAAATTTCCCTTGTTATTCTTTTTCAAGATTGTGTTGGTTCTCTACATTTCCACATACATTTTAGAATTAACTTAAGATTTCCCCCTAGAATCCAAGCTGGGCGTCCATGACATGGCATTAGCCTTGGATAACTAAGTATGTATACATTTGTTCTTGAATGTTTGATAATGCTTCCCCCTCAATCGTAACTCCATATTCATCGAATAAATAAAAAAAAGATTTCCCCCTAAAACGCCAACACAGTAGGGACATAGAACAATTAGGGAAGACAGACATCTTTCCCGAGCTCTCAATTCACGAACATAGTGTACCCATCCATTAATTTAAATCTTTGTTAAATTCTCCCAACAATATAATATTTTCTTGCTGGCTTTGTGGCCATTTTATACATTCCTTGATAATATAAATTTAGAATTTCTGTAACTTTCTGGTGAATAGAAATTTTGTCATGATAAAGCATCCCTTCAATTATGCCTTCAATTCTACTTCAACTGATACTGAAAATCTACAACACAAACTTTCCTTCTCCATTCTTTCACTTTTCATTCATTTTCTATATGTTTCTGTTTCATGTGTGACTTGATAAGGAGATAAGTCAGTTTTGCTTTACAATTTAGTCTGATTACCTTTTCAGTGAATATTGAGTACTTCACATTTCACGTAATCGGTGATGTAGTTCAGTTGAATGCAGATATGCTCATTTACTCTGCACAGTCTGTTTGCCCTTCCTGCTATACCTTTTTTCTCTCCTTTTTCCTTCTTTGAGTTTAAGAATTTTTGTCATTGCATTGTCCTCTTCCATCAGCTT
>PVKS010033195.1:0-21905 GCA_004027875.1 Aplodontia rufa
AGAGAGAGGGAGAGAGAGAGAGAAAGAGAGAATCAATATTTATTTATTTTTTCATCTGTTTTCTGTTTTTCTGACACTTAGCTGTATATGTGGTGCTAGGAATCAAACACAGGTCCTCGTGCATGTCAGGCAAGAGCCATATCCTCTGAGCTGCCACTCCAGCCCCTACCAGAAGAATTTAAACCAGGGTCTCAAATTAATATTTATCTATCCATGTTCACAGCAGCATCACTTACAAAGGTCCCAAGATAGAAGTAACCCAAGGGTCCACCAACAGATGAACAGATGAACAAAATATATACATACAATGAAATATTATTCAGCCTTACAAAGGAAGAAAGTTCTGACACACATTAAAACAGATCCAGTCTTCATGCCCTGGGTTCATCAGACTAAAGAAAATAAGCCAGTCTTAGAAAGACAAATACTGGAGGTTGAGGTAGGAGGATTGCAAGTTTGAGGCCAGCCTCAGTAATTTATAAAAATTAAAAATAATAAGAAATAAAAATGGCTGGGGTTGTAGGTCAATGAGTTTGATCTCCAGTACTGTTAAAAAAAGAAAAAGACAAATACTGGATGGTCCCGCATACATGAGGTGCAGAGAATAGTCAAATACCAGAAGACAAAGCAAGACAGTAGTTGCCAGGGCTTGGGGGTCAAAAAATGGGGAGTTTCTCTTTAATGGGTATGGAGTTTCAGTTTTGCAAGATAAAAGAATTCTGGAGATGGATAGTGGATTCACCACATAGCACAAAAATCTGAATATACTTAACGCTACTTAACTATACACTTAAAATGCTTAAGATGCTAAATCTTGTCACGTTTCTTATCATAATTAAAAATAATTTTTAAGGGGCTGGAGTGGCGGCTCAGGTGGCTTAAGAGGTTGCAGTGCGTGCCTGGCAAGCGCCAATGTGTAGGTTCAAACCCCAGCACACATATACAACGAAGTGTCCGAGCAGCGAAAGCCACATGAACCAAATAAACGGATTCTCTCTTTCCCTCTCTCTCTCTCTCTCTGTCTTTAAAAAAAATCCTACAAACTTTCTCTAAATAATAATAATTTTTAAGTGCAAAAATCTTGCTGTATGGTTTACAAAGTACTTTCACGATCTTATCTCACTTGTATCTTTCCATAATCAAGAATAGCAAAATACTGTAACTTCCACTTTGTAGATGGATATACAGAAGCCTGGAAAAAGTAACTCAACTCAATCAACTCAAGGACTCACCAGGGAAGTGTTGAGGGATTAAAACTAAAACTCAGATCTTTGCTCTACTACCAACACTCTGTCCAGTATATCATGATGTTTCATGATGTTCTGCGGACTAAATCACTTTTTATGTGCTAAGGAAAGGTAGCTGGCCAGCTGGAAGAAAAGGGAGACAGGGATGGAGGGAAGAAGCAATTGCTTGACTGGAGGAAGATTCCTGTCTGATGACTGAGGGAAAGAGGAAAACCAATTTTTCATTATTATTATTATTATCATCATCATCATCATCATCATTACTATTATTCTCTTACAAAGGCAAAGAGACCTTAAGCCACCTGAACAACTTCAACATTTTTTAAAAAAATATCTGGATCTGTGTGGCCTCTGAGCCCAGAATCTGGCTTCTGGAAATGCAGCTGCTTCCTTGCTCTAGAATGATCCAGATGCCAACATGTGGATCCAGTCTTCATACCCCAGGGTGGTAGTTGACTCATTTCTTGCCCAACTTACTCTCTTCTTTCCATCACCACTGCTAACAGGTTACCTGTGATGTAAAAGGGATGCTTTTCCTGAAATGCTCTTACCTCTCCATGGACTCACCCACCTAGCTTAACTTAACCAGCTCTCTGTGCTTGGGTTTTTCTGGAGGAGGAAAGGGAGGGCCTGTGGAAACCTCTTCCTTCACTCTCTTTCCTCCTGGCTCACATGAGACCTGCATACCACCTCCTCCAAGAGTAGATGGTCCCTCCTGTCTGTCCCAGGACTCCTAGCTCCAGTGCCTTCTCAGGAGAGAGGGAAGATTCACATCAGTGCACTACAACGGAGGTCTCGGTGTACCTCTCCCACCAGACCAGCCCTCGCCATTCCCTGGCTAAGCAGGTGACAAGTAAAGATGTCCCCCAACGCTATGCTGGACAGGCTCTCCTGAACAGGTGACTGGCCAGAGTTCCTGCGGAGCCCTGGAAGAGAAGGCACCTGAGAAGTGGACCACATCTGAGGCTCTGGAAGATGTCACACCCTCCTGACCTTCTAGACTCACAGAAGCACCTCACACCTCCTCCTCTGCCTCAGCTCTTCCTCCCATCCCTGCCTCCTGGCCAGCGCTTTGATGTTCCCTGAGCCATTTTAAGAATGTGCAGGGAGCTGAGGACCCATTGATTTAAAGCAGGGGCTCATCAACCCCTGTATAATGAACTTGGCTACAAATGTGACGCCAGCCCCTGATTCTCCACCAAAATCTGTCATTTAGTGGCCTTTGTTTCTCAGCATCGAGAACTAGTTAAATCCACCAAATGTTAACCCACTTCATGAATCTGATGGTAATGAGGTCAACTTTTGCTGTATTTATCATTAGAGCTGGCAGATCCAAAAGGTAATTTAGTATTTGCAAAGGCCAATGCTAAAACTTTATGTCAGGGGATGCATTGCCAAATGCAGACTAATAACTGCATCATTAAATACAGACTAAAGTCTTTATTTAAATTCACTTTCATCTCACCCCTGTCCATAAAACACAGGGATATATTCAGAGGGAGTCTTTAATCCTAAAAACAAATTCATCTGCTCTGGTCTCTTCTCATCAGCCATCCTGGCGTCTCTGGAAGTTCCCTGGGTGTCCAATCCTGCCTCACTCAGACACTCTTCTGCTCCTGCACACCAAAAGGACTTCATTCATCAGCCCTACCACATGCCAATGCTGTGCTAAGCTGTGGGATGCAGAATGGACAAAACGGATGTCTTCACGGGCCCTGTCCTTGAAGAGCTTATAGACTGGAGTAGAAACAGAAGCTGCTAACCAAGCACCACGTAAGATGTTTCCATCAACAACAGGCTGTAATGCCAAGCAGATCCCATAAGATAACAAGGGAGCTACAAAATTCCTATCATCTGGCTGGGCAAAGTGGCCCATGCCTATAATCTCAGCAGCTCAGGAAACTGAGGCAGAAGGATCATAAGCTCAAAGCCAGCCTCATCAATTTAGTGAGGCCCTAAGCAACTTAGCAAGACCTTGTCTCAAAATGAAAAGGGCTGGGGATGTGGCTCAGTGGTTAAGTAATCCTGGGTTCAATGGCTGGTGCCAAAAAAAAAAAAAGGAAGAAAAAGAAAACAAATTCCTATCACCCAGTGACTTCCTACATCTCATGACATCATAGTGTAACATGTCACTCACATGTTTGTGGTGATAGAGTTGTAAACAAACCTACGGAGCTGCCACCTGCCAAGTGTATTAATATATAGCACATGCGGTTCTGAATAGCGCACAATGCTTATGATGATGAGTGTAATGATAATCGGCTGTGACTAGCTTGTGTGTTTACTATATTTTTATCATTATCCCAGACTGTGCACCTTCTACTTACAAAGAAAATGCTTACTGTAAAATAGCATGCTGCGTTACACCGGCAGCAGCCTCCAAGATCGTGTGTTTACTGGCTCTCTTAATTGCATCATTTTCTCTTGCAGTTGATTTGATCTTATTTTAGCATGTGTTGTTTTGTTCCTCTTGGCCCTAGGAACAATAGGCTAAATACACACACACACACCACCACCACCACCACCACCATCATCATCATCTGGCCTATGTATGTGTGTGTAACATGTAGGTTTGTATAAATACATTCTATGATGTTAGCACAATAACAATGTGATGTAATAAAGCACGTCTCAGAATGTGTCCCCATGGTTAAGACGCACAACTGTAATCACAGTGTTGCACTCAATGCACTGTCCCCAGATGTCCTCCCAACTGGATGCCTCACCTGCTTTCCTTCTTTCCTGTCGCCTTGGCAGGGAGGCCTTTCCTCCATACAGTGCACGGAGTGGCCCTGCCCCTCCACCATGGCCCCACCCCTCCACCATGGCTTCACTCTGTTCTGCTGGCCCCTACTGCACTCATGGGCAGGGGGAGGACTTGTGTTTTGCCCACTCCTGGGCCTGCCTGCACAAAGCCTGGCATGCAGGAGGCGCTCACACTTGCCCAGTGAGGACACTCAGTGCCACAGACAGGCACAGAGTGCTTCTGGGGAGCTGCCTCCGCAAGGCTGGTAAGGGAGACTGTTAACCTGGGTTGTGACATAGAAATCTACAGACCGGAGAGGGGAAATGGCAGGTCTAGGACACAGAGGAATGAAAACAAATCATCTGTGCAGCTGGGATTTGGGGTGACTGGAGAAAAAGCCAGAAAATGAGGCTGGAGGTACTGAGGAGAAGAAAGTGAGAAAAGCCTTGTGAGCCTTTTAAAAGTGCTTGAATTTGGGGTTGGGGATGTAGCTCAGTGGCAGAGTGCTTGCCTGGCATGCGCAAGGCCCTGAGTTCGGTCCTCATACCTGAAAAAGAAAGAACGAGAGAGAGAGAGAGAGAAAGAAAGAGAGAGAGAAAGAAAGAAAGAGAGAGAAAGAGAAAGAAAAGAAAATAAAGAGCGAGCTTGAATTGATCTGAACGGACTGAGAAATCTATAGCCATGTTTTGGGAACTGGAGAGCAGGCTTCCAGGTGAAGTTTCTAGATCCCTACGTGATTCCACCAGGGCAGGTTCCTGCAAGATCCATGTAGTAGCCATCTCCCCTCACCATGGCCCTTATGATCTCTGCCTCCCCTTATTCATACCTCTTGAGTTACTTTCCACACGTATGGGGTTGATCTTATCAACAGCATGTGGCAGAAGTGACAGGATGTGCTTCTAAAACCACTGCTGTCTGTCTGTCTGCCTGTCTTCCCCTCCCATTCTTGTTCTGGAGAAAGCAAGCTGCTCTGTTATAAGCCCCTATGGACAGACCTGCATGGCCAGGTGCTAAAGCCTGGGCCTACAGCTAGCAGCGAAGTGAGCTTAGAAATAGATGCCCCAGCCCCAGTGGAGCCTTGAGCTGACTACAGCCTTAGCCAACTTGACCACAGCCTTCTGAGAGATCCTGAGCCAGAGATAGCCAGTAAAGCAGCCCAGATTCCTGACCTTCACAAACTATGGGAAGTCACAAATGGTTGTTGCTTTAAACTGCTAAGTTTGGGGGTAATTTGTTACACAGCAACAGATCATTAATACAGCCTAACTCCTCTCCATGAGCATGAAGTGACCTCTTGCCTTTGGGCCAGAGATTAGAGTAGAGATAGGGATTATCCCTTCAAAGAAGACCACTAATCCAAGATATCTAATGAGAGTGAAGGCGCCTTTCAACTCCTTTGCTCCAAAGCCCAGCAGATGGGAAGAACACAGGGCACTCAGCTTCTCCACAACCTGGGGCAGACACAGCCCTCCCTTGCTCCAGCTCCAAGGACTCGCAGTTCCCCCACACCTGGTGCTCAACCCACCCTGGTGCCAAAGGTGCAGTAGAGATGGGAGCATGGTCTTTTTTCCTGCCTTCCCTCCACTTAATTCATGAACTAATCAGAGGACATTGCAAGCACGTCTGCGCAATAAAAACAGAGAACAGATGTTTGGGGGCAAGTTTATTTCCTGTTGGCACAACACCCGGAGGCTGACCTTTCTCTGCCACATTTATTAAGTGTTACTAACACTCCTTAGAAGGCCTTGGGTGCCCAGGTCCTCAGTCAAACCAAGAGATGCCTTCACCGGGAAGTATTCTGAACATGCCATTGCATGATGCAGCCTACCAAAAAGGGCTGTAATGACACCCAGGTGCCAAAAGAGGGCTCACCCTGACCCTAAAGTCAATAATAAAAGACCCTTGCAAATAACCCAAAAGATAGCCCCATGTGGTGGGGAGACCATGGGTTTTGGATTCAGACACTCATGAATTTCAATTTCAGCTCTACCATTTAGTTTTTGCCCTTGGGCAAGTTACTTCATTTGTCTGAACCAAGAGTTCTCAGCAGAGTTGTCATCAGGTGTAAATAAGAAACCACATCTAAAGTGCCCACCACAGGATCTGGAATACAGCAGGTGCTTGGGGAAGGCCTTCCTGCTAGGATGATATGTGAAAGTCTCATCCCACGCACTGCATCTGGTACATTGCAAAATCCTTTTCCTTTGTTCAGTACATGCAGTAAGCATCCTCATATAGTAAAAAACACTACCACATTTTGTACTTTACAGAGCATGTCCATATTCATGAACTTCTTAGATCCTAGGACAACCTCATGATGTCTTAAGGGCAGAGATTGTGAACCCCAGTTTGCCTGAGTCACAGGAGAGACAAGGAAGAGATGGGACCAGAACCCAGGCTAACTCCCATCTCCACCGGATCCCCACTGGATCTCTCAGGCACTTCCTCCTCCTTCCCTCCATCACATGCTTCACCACTGGAAGGGGTCTCTCGAATGGCTTGTGTGTGGTTTTACACATGTATGTCCAGATTCTTCTGAGATCCAATACGGAAGGAACACAGAGATCCAGGGGCATGTTCTGGTCACTGGATATGGAAGGGTGCATTATAAGGATCTCCTTAAAACCCAGCTCAAATGAAACAGAAGTGCTGAAAACATAAACTGCCACTGTGGAATGCACAGGGCAAAGAAGGGAGGAAGGGAGGGACTTTGGGTGTTTGCCCATCTGCACCCAACCTCATCTTTCCTCCTCTCGGTGGCAGGGTGTCAGCCATGCCAGTCCTCTGCTTTATTTAGGTTTTTATTCACTGCTTCATGCACTCACTCGCCTGGGCCCCACGTGGTCCAGCAACCCTTTCCTATGGCCCTGACATGACTGTCTCTTGACTCCTGCTCTCCTTAGACCCCCACCCATCCCTGTTGTCTTCACTCCCAGCAGATTACCTTGCTTCCCAGGTCACAGTGCAAACAAAGACGCCACTTGGTGAGGGTCAATTTTATGAGTCCATTTGGCTAGGCTGTAGCACCTACATGTTTAATCAAATACCAATCGAGATGTTGCTCTGGTGGTATTTTTTTAGATCTGATCAATACTGAAATTAGTAGACTTGGAGTAAAGAAGAATATGTAGATGGGCATCATCCAATCAGTTGAAGGCCCTCAGGGCAGGTCGGGGGAGACTGAGGTCTCTGAGGGAGAGGGAATTTTGCCTCTGAGCCCTCTTGGACCCAAGCAGCAACATCCATCTTCCCTGGGTCTCCATATTGAGAGACAGAGAGAACCCTGACTAATACACATCCCGCTAATGCCACCTCCCTAGCAATCCTTCTGGCAAACTCCTACCTGTCCATCCTTCAGTGTACACTTAAAAGTGACCAGGTTGAGTCCTTACATTAGTCCTCCCAACAGGCGGAGTTCCTTATATTAGGCCCTGGGCATCCTTCCAGGATGAAGATGGCTATGCAGTGGGGTATGGCTCGTCCAGTGGTTCTATCAGCTGAAGTTCTCGGGGTCTGATCCTGATGTCTGTTTCACCAGCTGGCTTCCATTCACAACACTGTTTTCCTTTTTGTTTTTGTTGCAATTTTGGATTGTCTGCTCTTCTTGAGTGGCGTGGGAATCCTTTGCAGCCAGGGTGGAGGGTTTTCCATTTCAGGGATTTAGTTTTGCTTTGTTAGAAACTCCGCCAGCACTGCTAGACACTTTTTCTACAGGTGTTTTGACTTGGTGGTTCTTGGGTCAGCAGGAAGTACATACTTAAACCCCAAACACATTAAGGGCACCCCATGTTGGAAAGTCTTTTGGGGACTATTTGTCCTTACTCAGAGCCCAAGCTGTCACCCTAAACCTATGGACAGGCCATTTTATAGTCCCTGTTTTGCTGAGGATTTGGCTGTGAGGACTTGACCTGAATGGGGGACTCCCATTCCTACCTTACGCAGTCCCAAGGTCTTGTCTCCTTTCTCTTGTCAAATCCCTTGCCTCCCAGGAGCAGCATCACCTCCACCTCCCCACAGCAGCAGGTCACACACTCTCCCCTCTGATTTTCAGTTCCATCTTCATTTTTAGTCCCTGGTGGTTTCCTTACCTTTCTTCTTGCTCAGCTGCCTTCTATAAATGTTTTCATCCAGAATTTCCTGGTGTTTTCCAGGGGAGGACTTTTTGATTTGTCTATTCAACCACACTTCCAGAAGTGGAAATCTGCTATATTTTAATTGTTTGTGTGCACATCTGTTTATTCCCACTGGGCCTACAAGCTTATTGAGAGAATGTGTTCAGGAGATTCGCTGAATTCAAAGTCTGTCTCTGCCGCATGCTAGTATTAAAAACTTGGGCAGGTTTCCTAATCTGTATGTCTCAGTTTACTCTCTAAAAGTTTAATGATAACATTAGCATCTACAGTTCCAATGATTAAATAATACATGAATAACATTTCAAACAGAAACAGACACATGATCAGCACACAATACTTGTTAATGTTAGGACAATGCTCAGCTGATAGGTACTGAATTCCTTTATTTTCCTTTATTTTATTTTATTATATCCTCACTACCTAGCAGAGTAATGCTGGCACCTCACAGTATTCGGTAAATGTGTCATGAGTTGATAGGACTAGATGACTAGTTGAATGAATGAATGAATCCACATCTGCAGCCATTTCCTCTCCTGTCCTGGTGGAAAGGTAACCCTCACCTGTGTAAGGCCAGTCTTTCCACTGATATTTTAGATCCCATCCCTTCTTGCCTCTTCTGTTCCTTTCTACCATGCTCCATCTTCCTGTCTCCTCCTGTCTCCCCAATACAATTATGCTCATTTCTCCTATTTCTCTCTCTCTCTCTCTCTCTCTCTCTCTCTCTCACACACACACACACACACACACACCTCCCTTTACTGTATATCCCTTAATTGCCTACCCTTATCTAACAACCAAGGTCAGCAGCTGAGCTGACTCTTTTCCTGATCCCTCCAGAATGGGCTGGGTGCCTCTCTCCCACAAGCCTATGCCCTAATTTTCATCTGGTCCTTAATTACCCTAGACCTCTGGTCACAGAGGACAGAGGGTACATTTCTCCCTTTGGTGTCCCCAGTACCTAGCACAGAACCTAACATATAGCAGGTGCTGAATAAATGCCAATTCAATAAATGAATAAATAGAAGCCAATAATAAAATACTATGTGTTTATTATCCCCACTCCCCAGGAGCCTTAAAAAAAAGAACATAAATAGGAACCAAAAGAATCTTCAGTAGGCGTAGTCCAGCCAACCTAAGTAAATCAGTTGCATGTCAAAGATCTAAGTTAGGTTTATCTTTGCTCCCTTTGCTGATGAGCTGGCCTAGGAAGTGAGGAAGCCCAGGGGCTGGGGAGGGGGCAACATGGCTAAATGAAAAGATCATACACTTTAACATGGCCAACTCTATGTCCTATTAATGCACCACTCAGAGGAGCCAGTCTATCTGGGTCTCAGGTTCTTTACCTATGAATTGGACAGAACACTGCAGCCTTACTATCTTACAGGGATTTATGAGAAACAGCATAAATACTCTTGGAACTACAAAGTAAAACAAAAATAATATTTAACATCCTCACGATTCTGCCCTCCTTTCCCGGCTCCAAATCAGACTGCCATATTTACTTTGGCCTAAAATTCTATCTACCTTAGTCTGGTTGAGCTGCTCTAACAAAATATTTTAGACTGAGTAGTTTCTAAACTACAGAAATTTAATGTTCATAGTTCTGACAGTTTGGGTGTCCAAAACCAAAGAGCTGGGAGATTTGGTGTCTGGTAAGAGTCTACTTTCTGGTTCCCAGGTGGCGCCGTTTCACTATGTCCTTCATGGCAGAATGGGCAGGGCAACTCCTGGGGTCCTCTTTTAGGAAGGCAATAATCCAATTCATGGGGATGGAATCCTCTTGACTTATCACCTCCTGAAGGCCCCAGCTCCTGATACCCTTCATATTAATGGTTAGGTTTTAACATATGGATCTGAGAGGGGTGCAAACATGCAGACCCTGCCTTTTCCCCTGCCTCCCCATTCATGTCCTTCTCACACACGAAATACATTATTTCCATCCAATAGACCCCAAATGTTCAACTCATTCCAGTGTCATCTTGTCTAAAGTCCAGAGTCTCATCTACATGTCATCTAAATCAGGTAGGGGTGAAACTCAAGGTAGCATTCATCCTGAAGCAAGTTGACAAACATGTTATGTGCTTCCAAAATTCAATGGTGGGACATGCAGAGAATGGACATTCCTATTCCAAATGGAGAAAAAGGGGAGAAGAAAGGGGTACTAGGTCCCAAGCGATTCCAAAATCTTGGACCTCAAGAATGAGTACTCTTTGCCTTGGGGATTTGCCCTCCTGGCCTCCTGGGGCCAAGTTCCTGCCTTCCTTACACACTAGGGCAGGTGCTGGAATCGCAGAACCTCTGAGTAGCCCTTTCCCTTCACTTGGGGCATCTCCATCTCCATGGATTAGCTGGGTGAAGCACACATGACAAATTTCATGGGTTGAAGTCCCATGCTTGCTGCTGTCCTGGGCTGGAATTGCATGCTAGTGGCTCCACCAGCCTGGGGTCCTGGGGTGCATCCTGCCCCCCTGGCTCCTCTGGTCATTTCTCTAGTGGGAGCTCTCCCAGCGGGCCCTGTGGTTACCCAGAGCATCTTTAGAAATGTAGCTAGAGGCAACTACTCCCCAACAGTTTTACTAGGCACAATGAGTACTCTGCCAGGTCTTGCCAAGGTCATGGCTGAGGTAGTTAAGGAGCATGGGGATCAGAGCTTCAGGCAGGCACCAAAGAGCAACTACTAAGGTACCCTTGTCCGGTCCTCTGAAATCATCCTGTCCCCCAGGCATTATGGGCCTGTGATAGGGAGGAACAGTCCTGATGAGCTCCAAAATGCTTTCATGGTATTTCTCTATCGTCTTGGACCATAGGGCCCGGATTCCATTGAGATGGCTGATCCACACGAATCTCCTCATCAAGGAGGTGCTTAGCTACACTTTTGGTTTTTTCCTCCCCAACATGCTTTCTCAATTCTTCATAACTGCATAGTCTGAGACTTTTCCAAATCTTTAAGTTCCCCTTCCTCACTAACAATTACATCTTTAAGACATCCTTGCTCACAGTTCACTATAAACACTCAAAGCAGCCAAGATGAACCTTCAAAACTTCACTTAGAAATTTCCTCAGCCAATATCCACTTCATTGCTCGTAAGTTCTGCCTTCCAAAAACCCACTCGAAAGTAAACATGAGGGGCTGGAGCAGTGGCTCAGTGGTTTCGGTGCTTGCCTGGCAAGCACAAGGACCCGGGTTCAAACCCCAGCACCATGTACACAACTGGGTGTTGGAGCAACTAAGGCCATGTGAAAAAACTAAATAAAGTTGTTTCTCTCTTTCTCTGTCTCTCTCACTGTCCCTCTCTCTTTAAAAAAAAAAAAAAAAAGGAAAAGAAAAGAAAGTAAACATGATTCCACTGCCTGGCTTGCCACTTTACAACAAGGACAGTCTCCCTCCGCTGTCTAATAACATGTTCCTCATTTGTCTAAGAGCTCAACAGAATGGCCTTAACTACCCACACCTCTACAATGTTCTGTTTGTGACCACTTAGGCATTATCTAAGAAGAGCTTTCTCTATAGTTCTCTTTTCTTTCCAGGCCCTTTAACTGTACGTTCACAGCAACGTGGACTTTTTCTCACATGCACCCCAAGACTCTTCCAGCTTCTACCCTTTACTTACTTCCAAAGCTGCCTGTATATTTTCAGGCATCTATTACACAGCTGGATCTCCACATTTTGGTAGCAATTTTCAGACTACTTCATTCAGGCTACTGTTTTTAAAAATATTATATACAGGGTGAGTTATAAACAGCTGAAATTTATTTCTCACAGTTCTAGAGACCAGCAAGTCCAAGATCAAGGCGACGGCGGATTCAGTGTCTGGTGAGGGCTTGCTTTCTGTTTCACAAATAACTCCTTCTTGCTGTGTCCTCACTTGGTGGAAGGGGCAAGTCATCCTCTGGGGCCTCTTTTATAAGGGCAACTAGTCTCATGCGGGCAGAGATCTCATGACCTAAGCACCTCCCAAAGGCCAAGCTTCCTATTACCATCACATCAGTGATTAGGTTTCAACACATAAATTTTCAGGGGATATAAGCATTGCTCCAAACCGTAGCACTGCCCCAAAGACAAAGTCTCTCATTGCATAAAATGTAACATTAACCACTTCTCATTATTTACCCTGAACAGTTAAAAGTCATCTTGCTACAGCAACACATGCATACCCATGTGTATAGCAGCACAATTCACAATGGCCAAATTACGGAACTAACCTAGTTGTACATCAATAGATGAAGGCTAAAGAAAATGTGGTATACATGCACAATGGAGTTATATTGGCCATAAAGAAAAAAGAAATGATGGCATTTGCAGGAAAATGGGTGGAACTAGACCATCATGTTAAGTGAAATAAGTTAAACTCAGAAGGTTAAGAGTTATATGTTTTCTCTCATATGTGGAAGCTAGAGAAGAAAAAGAAAAAGAAAGGTAAGAGTGGATCTCCTAAAACTCAAAAGGAGATGAGTGGAGGTGCGGGATCAAGGGGTGGGGTGCAGAGAGGGAAGGGGCAAGTGCTGGGAAATGATACCAGCCAAATACAGTATTATACTGTGAGCATATATGAATCCCATCAATACTTACAACTATAATATATCAATTAAAATGTGGAAAAAATGAAGTGACATTTCTGGAAAATTAAATAAGATTACAATTGTGCACACACACACACACACACAAACGAAATTAGGTATAAAATACCCAAATGCATACACAGTGTTAGGGAAAAAATACAACTGAAGTTCATTCAGAAGCAAGTATGGCCTAAGCCAGTGTCCAGTGTCCAGCTTTTATGGCTATAGCATGGTCAGCGAGGAGAAAGACCCTGATCCAGTGATAGGACTTGGAAAGAGTTTGCCACTGAAAGAGAGAACACATCTTCAGAAAAGATGGCTTGAGCCAGAAGCTGAACTTTGGTTGACTTCCCAGTTTAGCTGAGGGTCAGCCCTCATTAACTTTCACTGTGTGGCATAAACAGATGCTGGGAGTTGAGGTCATTTTATCATGCCACTGTCACCCAGGCAGCTCTGCACTGTAGGATTTGGGAAGATTTGTGTGTGTTTGTTTTGTACGCCGTGGCTTCGCTAAGAGGAGGATCATTCCACTCCTCCAGCTTCTCTACTGCACCCAGGGGGGCTGCAAACCTATTCAGTGTTTCAATGACTGCTTACTGACTAACTGACTAATTGCAGGAACTCCTTTGAGTCTAGCAACAAAAGTGGGAGCCTTGTTTTCAGGAAGATCCTGCTCGGATGCATGGGTTGAGGTGTTACCTAGAAGAGAAAGGGAAAGTCCTCAATCCGTTGCCACCATTTTCAAGGATTAATATGCCGTACAGTGTATTGGTTAAGCTGGGAGGGAGCCATAGCAGTTCTCAGGCAGGGAGCAGAGGAGTATTTCCCGTGAGCTCTTGATGGAGCCTTTGTCCACCGTGAACATCACTCTCATGTTGTCATCACTATTATCCACAGTGCAGCCATGTGATGCTCTTGCAGACCCTCAAAAACACCAGGCTCTCAGAGGAAGATTCCCAGGTTGCTTCCTCATTCACCCTACCCCTTCCTCAGTGAGTAACAACAAGCTGGTTTAGGGATGAAACCCTGCTCCGGGAATGGGGTCTGATTAGGCTAAATCAGGGGTCAGCAAACTGTAGTCCCTGGACCAAATCTAGCCTGTACCTGCTAGTGTGTATGTGGCCAAGGAATGGGGGAGATGGTCTGTGTGCGAGGAATGATCTCTAACCTTTTTTAATGTCTGGAAAAGGAAACATTTCATAACATATAACATTATGTCTAATTAAAATATTTATATCCATTAATAAAGGTTTATTGGAACACAGCCATACTCATTCATTTATGTATTATCTACAGCTGCTCTTATGCTCCAGGGGCAGTTAAGAAGTTGCAACAGAGACTGTAGACCTACAAAGCCTAGCTACCTAGCCTTATGGAAAAAGTTTGCCAACCCCTTCTCTAAGTCAGTCATAGCAATCCCATTTCCCTTACCAGTGGTTTTGCTTGTCCCTTAAGAACCCAGGCCAAGTCAATCCGAGCTAGGCATTAACCCTCCTGCCCTCCTGCCCCCCAACAATAATTGGTTCAGGGTAGTTAGTGATCCAAACTGTCCCATTAAGACTTGAGGGGAGAGGATGCTGTCTGGCTGGTTCTCACTTCTGCTAGGCTTGGAAAACAACTGCTACTGATACAGGGTCGTGGGGGGAGCCAATTAATCTTAGGATGAAGTGGGTGCTGGGGATGGCAGAGTGAAGCGATGGGGAGAGCAGGAGCCCCTGCTGCCACCACTGAGACAACAAAAGTCGATGATCGCCTTCCACTAGACTTCCCACTGTGGAGCCCAAACCACTTTCCTGTTGTCTGAGCTGCTTTGAGTTCCATTTTCTGTGGCTTGTAGCCAAAAGCATCTGGACTCTGGCCATTTGCATAGACTATTTCCTCTGCCCAGAAAGCTCCCAGTTCCCCTTCTGTTGCCCAGCTAACTCATTTTTCAAGTTTAAAAATGTCACAGGCAGATCACCTGTTACCTCCTAGGCTAGGTAACACCCCTGTGCTGTACATCATTCCCAACCACTGCACAATGGACACTCCTTCTATAACACACACCACTCATCTGCCCCCGCCATCCACGCCAGTCTCCTCACACCGTTACAGCAAAGAACATGTTTGTTGTGTTCCCTCTGTAATCCAAGTGCCTAGCACAGTGTCTGATGATGAGCTGCTAACTAAATCGCACAAGCAGCAGCCTTTCCCACACTGATTCATGGGGTGCCGGCATCCCATGAGATGTTGTTAGGTAAAGCAGCAAGACATTCCTATTTATTCCTGCCTGTTGAGACCACTGAAGAGCAGACGGCTATGCTCAGCTGCCCCTTCCTTTTCCCTCCACCATACTTCGCTCCAGGGTCCTATATAGACTGTATGGTAGATGGCCACCCTACTGTCATCAGGAATTCCAGGTGTGATACTCAGCAGAAAGAAAGCTAAGCAGTTGTCTTTGCAACAGGACTTTTTGGAGCCATTGCTAAGTGCTGACCCTGCAGTAGTGATAAGGGAGGCGGTGATGCTGGAACCCTGACTGGGAGCCTGTAAGAGGGGAGTATGACATGCAGCATTCCCCAAACTTATTTGCTGATAGTATCCTTTTCTCTAAACCAGGTAACATTTTACCAGACTCAAGAGTTTAAAAAAACAGTGTGTGTGAAACTTACTGGCTTAGTGCCTTTGGTAAAGGCAAATACAGAGCCCATGCATTAAGAGGGCCTTCGAAGTGCCCAGCACAAAGCAACTAGTTAGCCAATGAGCTTCAGAATCACAGATGTTAGGCACAGGCCCTCCTAGGTCCTCAGGATGGGGGGGGGGTGAGGCAGACACCAAAGAGGTGGGGAGATAGGAGGTCTGAACAGTGTGCCACCACTGCTCCTGGTATGGTTTGAGGGGCACAGAGGGTGCCACATTGAGCAGTAAGGGATGCCCAGACAATTGGATCCAGAAGAGTAACCTGGAGGCCAAGGACATCCCCAGATGGCATCCCAGACCAAACCCCTGCTTCTGGGCTGGGAATTAAAATCATCTTCTGAGCTTGGACTATGGGTACAGGCATCATTCCTCCAGTGAGGTGGGAGCCACAGGGGATGCCTCTTATTCTGCACGGCTCCCCGCTATTCGCTACAATATGAGTCTCCACGCTGCCAGTCTGTGAACTGTAAGGAATTCGCAGTCTCTTATGAGGCACTGCAAGAGGAGCTCGGTGGAGAAGCTGGAGGCTTCCGGGTCCCTTCATGTTTCTGGATACATTATATATGGGGTAGGAGTGGAGGAACCTGTCCCCAGAAGTCCAGAGGGACAGAATCCCACAGAATCCACATTTCCCCATCTGAACCCTTCCCTCAGACAACTGAGACAGGGTAATAGCCCCTGAGCCCTGAAGGAGGGCTGGTGGCTCCATGCCTGAGGGAGAAACCCAGTATTTAAATGTTGCTCTCCTCCTCTCTGGAACACAAAAAATAGAATACAGGGTCTGAGAGAGTGAGGTCTCACTGCTTTCTGTCTGACCCCGAGGCTCATCTCCTTTTATAGCTGCAGAGGTGGACAGATTCTTGAGAGAGACTAACAGTTGCTAAGCCCTCTGGTGCCATGCACCACCCTTGGTATTTTCCACCCTCTAAGTAGTTTTGCCTCCCAACCACCCCACCCCCCCGCCGTGAGACAGGTAACTCTATTATCCACATCTCACAAAGAGTGTACCTGAAGATCCAAGAAGGTAGGGGTCTTGCCCAAAGATGCTACCCCAAACAGGTAAAGCTGGGATTTAGAGAAAAGCCCAGGTTCCTTTGAGTAGGCTGTGGCCCCTGGAAGCCCAGGGCAAGTGGTACAGCCCAGTTGACAAAACTTTTGTCCCGCCCTGTGACCCTCTCTCTGTCTGTCTCTCCAGATAGTGCCTCCCGGGAATCATCAGCATCTCTGCAACTGGAGGCTCGCAGTAGCCAAGGGAGGGTCACCAACAGCCTCTCAGGCACCTCCAGGAGTCTCTCACCCTGCTCAGACAGAGGCAGCTCCACCAACGCTGCCATTGTGCCTATGAGACAAGACACTCTCGGACCACTGAGCAGAGGAGCGTACACTCAATTCACTCAGGGGTAAACTCTGAACCTCATTTAAGCACGGAAAAAATCAGCTCCACTGAACTGTGTTCTTCAGCAGGAAGTGAGCGGAGCACCCTGAGCTGTGCTGAGTGTACCAGGAGGCCAAGGTAGGAGAGGGAGTCCAGCTGCTGGGCGGCCGGTGACAGCCCCACCCATGTCACAACCTCAGAACCAGGAGTCCCCATACTGCCTACCTCATAGATAATGAAAGTGTCCAGGGGTCTCCATGTCAGAACCTGAGCTGTGTGGCAGATCAATGGGACATCTGCAGGATCCACAGGGTGGAACTATTGGGGTCCATTTGCATGAAGGACTAAGGAGCCTCAGGAGAAAAGGAAAGGTAGGAATGGCCAGGTCCACTTGGCTTAAGGTCAAGAAGAACCGACAGCAAAAGAAATGACTTTGAGTCCAGCATGGCTCAAGGACCTCACCCCCTGCCCTTTCAGTCAGGCCTAGGAAGCAGATAACAAAGAACAGAACCAAGAGAGGGTCTCGCCAGGGTCCTGAGCACCCAAGGCAGCCCGAGGTCCTTCCCTGTACAGTAGAATGTGGCACAGGGGCAGGCACAATTTATCCACATCAAGACACCACACAGGACCTATGGTCAGGATAGAGGCACAGAGCCACTGAGATCCATGAGGAAGAACAGGCTGGGGTAGGGGTCCCAGCAGTTTTCCTGGAGGGTGGGGGTATTGGGTATAGAGCAGACTCATATTGTGTGCTTGAATGGAAATAAACCTTCAAACTGCTCTTCCCCAGTCTGATGTGGCCCAGAGACCTCGACACTGCAACAGTAATGCCATACGCTGGCCTCACAAAGAACAGGTGACCAAGGACTCAACCATCCTCAGGGAGGTAGCCTCATTCCTGGCCCATAGAGGACATCAAGTTCACATTGTCAGGTTCCAATCAAGTCTGGAGTCCAGAACAGACATGGTGGTGCACACCTTTAATCCCAGCGACACAGGAGGATTGCCAGTTCAAGATCAGCCTCAGTAACTTAGGCCCTAAACAACTTAGTGAGACCCTGTCTCGAAATAAAAAATAAAAAGGACTGGGGGTGTGACTCAATGGTTAAGTGCCTCTGGGTTCAATCCTAGTACCAAGTAAAAAACAAAAAACACAGAAATAGTAGGAAAGAGAGCCCTACTATCCTAATGCCAACTCCAACAATTAGAGACTGCCACATTGAGTCACCCTCCCAAGTCAGTTTCCTTATGTAAGTGGTGACAATAACAGTTTATCTACAGTTTCACATAGAATTAAAGATGATGAAATATCCTGGGCCCATGAGGAGCTGGAAAGGCATCCAAACCAATGCTGCTTGGAGGGTAGGAGGAGCGACCAACCACACCTTCTGTCAGCATAGAAATGAAGGCCTCAGGGCCTCCAAAGCTGTTTCTTTTCCTAAACAGTGTTCGCTGCTCATTTGCTTAGTAAACCATTTTTAAATAGCATTAGGTCTTCCTTTCCCAGGGCTCCTAAGCACCCAGCTGTGCCATTAGCTTGTGACCCACTGACTGGGATGGAGAGAGGGTATTCTCACCACAGACAAAGGGCTGCAGAGGCTCTGGCCCCTCACCTCCTGTCCCCAGGGCCTGCTACAGTCCCTCATCACCAACAGTCTCAGTAACTGTTCGATGAAAGAATGGACTTTGACCCTCTGCCCTAACCAATTCTAAATTATTAGAGTCCAAATTAATGAGGTTTCAGTGCAATTAACACTGGCATTTTGTGCAGTTCAGATTCAAATGTCCTGCTTTAAAGGACACCATCAAAAAAGTAAAACAGATAACCCACAAACTGGGAGACAATACTTGCAAATTATATATATGATGAGGGACTTGTATCTGGAGTATGTAAAGAATTCTGACAACTTAATAATAAAGGACAAATAATCCAATTAAAAATGGGCAGGACATCTGAATAGATAGATCTTCAGAGACTTACAAATGACCAATAATGTGCTTAACATCATTAGACCTCAGGGAAATGCCAACCAGAACCACATAAGACAGGATGTGGAGACATCAGAGCACTCACATAGGACCGGTGGAAATGAAAAATGGTGCAGATGGTTTGGAAAACACATGAAAGTTACATAAGACCCAGCAATTCTATTCCCATGTGTACAGCCAAGAGAAATGAACACATGAAAAACATGTGTCCACATAAAAACTTGTACATGGGAATATCATTCATAATAGCCAAAAATGGAAACCACTAAAATATCTATGAACTGATGAATGAATAAAATGTAGTCAGTACAAACAATGGAATCTTATATTCAGCTGTGAAAAGGAATGCAATACTGACACACGCTGCAACATGGAAGAACTCTGAAAATATGCTAAAGAAACCAGACACAGGCTTATATACTGTATGGATCCATCTATATGAAATGTCCAATACTGGCACATTTACACATTCAGAATGCACATAAGTAGTTGCTAGGGTCTGGGAGGGATTTGGGTATTAAAGAGTGATAGCTAAAAGGTATGGAATTCCTCTCTGAGGTGATAACATTTTTCTAAAAGTGATTGTGATGATGGTTGCACCTATCTGTGAATATGCTAAAAACGATTTAATTGAGCATTTAAATGACTGAATTATATGGTATGTGAATTCCTCTCAAAAGTATTTAAAAAATGAAGCAAAAAAGAAGAAGCAGATTCTGATTTCTTCAATTTTCTCAAGCCTCTAATTTTGGGAAACAGGAGCCTAAGTTGCATTTTGCCTATCGTAACCCCCTTGGATCAAAACCTGGGTCACTACTAGTATTTCTTGAATTGAAAATCATACCTGTTTGGCCAAAGAGAAGACAGGGTTATTCAACCTCTCACTCAAATTCAATATTATCAAGGAAATAGCCTCATGGTATCTGGATGGGACACATTTATTTCATTTTTGTCTAACTATAACTAATAAGATGGAGCGGTGGCTCGGCAGTTACGGCGCTTGCCCAGCACCACATACACAACGGAGTCTCAGAACAATGCAAGCTGCATAAAAAACTAAATAAAAATGGTTTCTCTCTTTCTCTCTCTCTCTCTCTCTCTCTCTCACTGTTCCTTCTCTCTTTAAAAAAAGAAAAAAGAAAAGAATGGACGTGATCTCAATTTTACCAAAGAGGATATTGAGAACCAAGTACACTAGGTCACTTATCTGTGGTCACACAGCTAGTGAGTGACAAAGACGAAGTCAGGTGCTAGAATCTCCAGACCTGTCTGCCTCTTCATTTCCTAAGTAAAATCACCCTAACTTACCTTCTCCCCACCCCAGCCTTCCTGTCACTCCCCCTCCCCATAATGCCCCCCACAATGTTTGGTTGTTCAACTGCTAGTCCAAGGTTTGGCGTCTGCCTCTGCTCCCCAACCTTCAGCCAAAATTCACCCGCCACCACCTGGGCCCCATACCGTGTTCCTAGGTTCACCTGAGCAGGCCGAATGCAGGGCAGGGCTCCAGTGAAGTGCTTCTATTCTGTGCTGGGAGAGGATCATCTGCAAACCACCCATCCTGGCTCTGCTGTTAGCTTGGTAGGGACATGACAGGAGGAGCTGGTGATGCTCCACTCAAGTGCCACCACTGGCAGAGCACCTGGTTCCTCCAGGACCACTTCCTTGGAGGCTGTGAGGTGGACAGAGGGTGGAGAAGGGGGTCAGAACCCAGGAAGAGGCATCTGAAGGGTCTCCTCCAGCCAAGCCAAAGCCTCCTGCTTCTGACCCTGGACTGGAAGGGACCTCCTCAGTCCGCGCTGTGGAGCATGTGCACAGGTTTAGAAGCCCACTGTGGGCTGCCAATCACTGCTGACTTCTGTGCTTTGGTTATGCAAATAGTGACAACCAGCGCCAATAAAGAGAGCCCTGTCCTTGGGGGAAGAGACTGAGTCCTCGCCCTGACCCCTCTGAAGCGCTTTGTGCTTCTGCTGCCAGATTGCTCCAGGAAATCCAGAGATAAAATCAATTATTAAACATGGGAGTTTTAAGAGAAAGAGAAAAACTTAAGCAAGATGACGTGTAAGGGTCATGGGGCCAATATTTTCAATCTATCTGTGAGTATGAGACTAAGCTGTTATTACTTCTACTTTAGGAACTCTGAGATAGCAGCCTGGCCCCACCCTCATGAGCTGTAGGATTCTGGATGTGGCCCTGTCCCTCAGGACTTTAGTATCAGATAAGGTGGAGGGGTCTCTGCTGAGGGGACCCCCTTGCAAGGTCACATCCTCTGCTCCCTCCCACTTACCAGGAATCTGCACCAGTAGAGGTGTGGCTTCATTCACAAGGATCTCCCATTAAATCCAACACGATTTTGAGCCTGTAGAACTAGATTTTAAATCAAAGCCTCGTGCTTCCTGGCTGAGTGATCTTGGCCTGTCCGAGGGCCCTCATGGATCACACCTTGAGGTAAGGCCCTGGGTTTGCTGCTCCGCCACCCAGCAGGGCATCTTCCAGCTCCTGCCACCCTCACCCGGGAGCGGCTACCCAGCTGCCTGCTATGAATTCTTGGGCTCCACTGCTGGTATCCCACAGCAGTGTCTGTGGACACTGGCAAGCTTCCCAGGATTCTTCGGCTCATCCAACGTGGAGAATTGCTGTTCAGGGAAGCACAGAAGCCAGCCTGGAAGCCTAGCAGGGCTGAGCAGGAAGGAGGAAGCCTTTCAAGCAGAGACAATGCTGTCTTCAAGACCTTCAAGATGGTGCCCAGATCTGGAGAAACCTGCACAACTGTGCTGTAATGGGACACAGGGCTTCTTACCCTGCATCTAGAAGGGGCCCTGACTGAGAACCTGGCCCACCTGTTTCCTCAGCCTGTGTCCAGAAACCTGCCCTTCCCCAGCCCCACCAGACACCCAGAGCCTTGGAGCTGAGGGGTTCCTGCAGACTCTAAGGAGACACCCCATGCAGCAGTAACTGCCCCTCAGCAGAGGTGCATGAGTGCTTGGCAGCCCCATAGGTCCATTCATTTTTTTATTTTATAAAGCTACCAATGGGACTTTTTATGCAAATGACTCTCAGATGAGATGCAAATTGGGATTTGGAGCCACCAAGAACCCATCAGGCTTTATTCTTCATCTTTTTTTTTTTTTTTTTAAATGGCACCGTAGCATCTCCTGCCTGGTCCCCTGCCCTCAGCT
>PVKS010033196.1:0-22051 GCA_004027875.1 Aplodontia rufa
AAAAAAAAAAAAAAAACCAGGGCATTTTAATTAGTTATGGAAAAAGTGACCGAACAAGATAGAGATATTTTGTGATACAGAATGTGTGCTTACACAAAGGAGACACAGCAGTTAATAAGCCGAAAGGCCCAAGCATCACAGCAGTTAAATATATAAAGCAAGAAGAATGTGATTAAAATGTAATTATAGTGAGGGACAGTGACACATTTCTTTTAGAATTTAATCAATATTACATTTAATTTTCTACATTTGCCAGTGATAGATCCTTATATCTTTCAAGAATTTTTTTAAAAATCTACCCATAAACCATTTATAAAATTTATGTATTTGAGCACAAAAAATGTGTAAAACGATATTTTTTAAAAGTAGATGTTTGCAGTCCACAAAATCTGATGATAATTCAATAAAATTTGAATAAAAAGAAAAAATTTCATTTGAAAATGAGATACATATATACATACATATAATGTACATATTTATATCTGCATATATATACACAGATATGTGCCATGTATGTATATACATGCAGATATAAATATGTATATTATATGTATGTGTGTGTGTGTGTATATATATATATATATTTATTTATTTATTTATAAGCTAATCTTGGAAATTGAAACAACCAAAGGTGAAGGCAAGGATGTAGCTCAGTGGGACAGTGGGAGAGCACTTGGCCAGCACACCCTTGGATCCCTAGCACTGCAAAAATAAGAAAAAGACAAAAAGAATCAAAGGTAATACTCCAACTATCCTGGAAAAAATGAAACCAAAATCTATGGGTTATGGAGGAAAAGCTGACTTAAATGTAGCATAGATAGATAGATAGACAGATAGATAGTTAAATGTATTATCTATAAAATATCACATTTAAAATATTTATAAAATATACATTTAATGCTCACTTTAAGAACTCCCCCATCAGGGCTGGAGTGGTGGCTCAGCAGTTTCGGCACTTGCCTGGCAAGCACGAGGACCTGGGTTCAAACCCCAGCACCACTTACGCAACTGAGTTTTGGAGCAACTAAGGCCATGTGAAAAACTAAATAAAGTTGTTTCTCTCTTTCTCTGTCTTTCTCACTGTCCCTCTCTCTTTAAAAAAAAAAAAAAAAAGAACTCCCCCCACCAAAAATAGAAATTACGAAGCTAGAGCATGAAGCTAAAGGAAAGATAATGAAAAACAGAATAAGTAAACCTGAAAAGCTATTTCTTTGGAAAAATCAATAACATAGATAAACTTCTAAAGCTGACACAAAAGAGATGGAGAAAGAATTAAAATATACAAAACTGAGAATGAGAACCTAGTGGAGTTTCAGAAACCAACACAGTCAAGTCTAGGTCAACGAGGTGGGGTGAGAGCTGCCTCGTAACTTTCCTAGAAAAAAAAAATTAGTAAAATTGACCTGAGAAATTGTAGGGAAAGTTGAGTGGATCAATTATAGCAAGCAGGAAAGGTGATTGAAGAGCTGCCTTTGAAAAGGAGTCTGTGACCTAATGAGATCCCAGCTGAGTCCTACTTAACACAAAAAGGAAAGGTAATTATGAGAGGACCTTTGTTCCAGTGCTCTGCCAGTCCCCAGATGCAGGGAGTTGGTGTCTTAAACACCCTTCTCTCTTCACTCACACTTGACTTCATTGTGACTTGAAGCCAAGTTCCCCTGGGGAACATCCCTGACAACCCACAATCCGGCCCAGATGGATTTTGGAGAGTTCAGAGCCTGGAGCCAAGGGCTAAAATCACCCTGGAGCTGGAGTCAGGCTTGGGGTTAACACCTGTACTGACTGGTTATTTAACCACTCTACGCCTTAATTCTCTCAGTTAACAAAGGGGACTGTGCATAGCCCCCACTTCAGAGGCTGCTGAAATGCGCTGGTGAACTAAGCCATCAAAGATTTACCACCCCTCCAGCTCAGGGTAAGTACGCAGAAAGCCCTAACCATTGCTAGCATTGCATAGAGCCCAAGAAAACTATATCAAAAAGAGACCAGAGCAAGAAGCCTCGAGAACTTCTAACTTCCTGCTCACCCAAACGGGCTGAGAATTCCCTGTCCTAAGAATGTTCTTCTCCATTCCAAGGTGGGGAAAGGGGGCAGTCGCACTGAGGCTTCCTCTCCTTTCACTGTGTACTTCCTCTTGGAGCCCTTAAGACATTCCTTGGAAACATATTCTGGCCACAATCCCACCCCCTCATTATTTTTTAAATAACAAATAAAAATTGTATATATATATATCTACAATGTGATGTTTTGATATATGTGTACAATTTGAAATGATTAAATCAAGGTAATTGACACATCTATCACCTCACGTACTTAGCTTTTGTGATGATACTATGTTAAGATAGACTCCTAGCAATTTTAAAGTATTCTACTCCATATTGTTAACCATAGTCACCATGCTGACATAAGCATAAAGCAATTTGCCAAGAGTGCACCTAGCATGTGCCAACTGAATGGGTACATCACTCAAAATGCACCTAGCATGTGCCAACTGAATGGGTACATCACTCAGAATGCACCTAGCATGTGCCAACTGAATGGATTCATCACTCAGAATGCACCTAGCATGTGCCAACTGAATGGGTTCATCACTCAGAATGCACCTAGCGTGTGCCAACTGAATGGGTTCATCACTCAGAATGCACCTAGCGTGTGCCAACTGAATGGGTTCATCACTCAGAATGCACCTAGCATGTGCCAACTGAATGGGTTCATCACTCAGAATGCACCTAGCGTGTGCCAACTGAATGGGTTCATCACTCAGAATGCACCTAGCGTGTGCCAACTGAATGGGTACATCACTCAGAATGCACCTAGCATGTGCCAACTGAATGGGTTCATCACTCAGAATGCACCTAGCGTGTGCCAACTGAATGGGCACATCACACGCAGGATACCTGCATATGACAGTCCACTCGTTTTTGAATCATTCTCCCTTACTCTGGAGGACAAGACTTAGCCCCCAGACACTTTCATAATGCACCTGCTGTGTCTCACCCGCATATTTTCAGACCCAGGAGAGACACGGGAACTCCTTCCCACAGAAAGGCCTGCTGCAGTTGTCTCCTGCTGCTAATGAGGGCCAGTCTGCGTTCCCAGGCCAGGATCAAGGTCCCAAATGAACACTCGCCCCAGCAGCCACGGTTTGGATCCGAAGGCCTCCAGTGTCCTCGCAGGCAACACCATCTTGTTTAGTTGTTTCCGGCATTGAGCAGAAAGTCATGGACGTAGCATAAAACCATAGTCAATCAGTGCTGATGGGAGTTCAGTACCAACTAGACCAACTCGCTCACAGCACAAATGAGAGCATATGGTCCAGACACCTGGAGGAGTGGCCCACGGCTCTAGGCTCCCAGCAAATGTTTAGCTATTTATTATAGGCAGTGTCACCTGCTGGGTGCTGGGGCTACTGAGATGAAAAGGAGAGCCTGTGGGCCTGCCTTCGTAAAGCTGACTGTCTAGGGGAAGCTAAAAAGCAAATCTAATACAGTGTCTTCAGGTGTTATGATGTGAGGTATTGGCTCCCCAGCCATCCAGTCTCCCCGTGGAAGGAATGGAGGTGGTGCACAAGCGATCAGTAGAACAGAGTCTCAAAAAGAGAGAAGGCAGGCTCTGGCGAGCAAGTGAGGCCTGGGCCAGCACAATCCTGCCTCTCTGTCCTTCTTGCACCTTTCCTCAGTGCCTTGTTCACTGAAGACCAGGGAGACTGGTGCCCATGCTCTTTGCTGCTTTCCTGTTCTCTCCTCATTCCCTGGGACATCCCAACTCCTTGTGCATGGCTCATCTCTCTTCCACTCCCGCCTTCCCTTCTTTCCTGTCTCCTTCTAGCTCCTCCTTCCCAGCCGAGCAGCTCTGGCTGCAGAAATAGATGGGCAGAGGCAGGAGCTCCAGCATTTTGAAGGAACAAGAGCTCGCCAAGTTCTGTCAAGGGGAAGACTGCACAGGGCCCAGGCTGGTCAGCTGAGGAGACCCATGGCCTGGGAGCTGGTGCTTCCACCAGAGAATAGGAACATGCAGTTTCCCACGTAGAAATAGTTGGAGTTATTAACAAGAAAATGCTCTTTATTTTTAAAAGAGAGAGGGACAGTGAGAGAGTGAGAGAGAGAGAGAGAATCAATTTTATTTAGTTTTTCATGTGGCCTTTGTTGCGTACATGGTGCTGGGGTTCGAACCCATGGACTCATGCATGTAAGGCAAGCACCATGACTGCTGAGCCACCACTCCAGCCCCAAGAAAATACTCTTTAAAGAGTTCAGTTCAAACCCCACCACCACACAAACTGTCAGAGAAACAAACAAAAAAAAAAGATGAAAAATAAATTTAAGAATTTATTCTTTCTCTATCTTTATCTTAAAAAAAAAGAATAACTGAAGAAAGCCAGGGTCTCGCCTCCTTACCAGCTTTCTTTCCTCATGTCTAATGGCTGAAAAGAAGGCCAACATCTTCCAGGCAGGGGAATTTTGGGGTATTTTTTTAATATCTTCAAGTCTAAGATTTAATTTTCCCCCATGTAGCTTCTCTTCCCTGCTACAGCTTTAAATCAATTTCAGAGTGACATTTATTTATGGCAGACACATCTCAGCCATTTTCGATGAAGAGCCCAAAGACAGTGAAATTAGCCAATTTCTTCTGATCCCCCTCGATGTGCTAGTGAAATTTTTTTTTCAATAATTCCTTAGTTTTCCAATGTGATTCTTTAGGCTCTGACCAAATAAAATGTAATTTTTAAGTGATATGAGAAAAAACGGAAGGAAATAACTGTCTAAGAGATTTAGGTGAAATGAAATGAAATGAAAAACCTAAAATGATTTGAGAAGTAGAATGGTACAAAATTCTTGTCTTTGTCTCTGAAGTAATAATTTGAGATAATGTCTCTATATCCCTAAAAGAGAATATGGATGAAAATGAAATCAGTTCTTAATGTGCCATTGTGCGTTGGGAAAATGTGATGAAACCTCATGTGTTAGTCATCTAGATGATTTAGAAGCCATTTATTTCTGAGAGCATTTGAAACCTTTTAAGTCTTGGCAAAAGGGAGGGAAGAAATATTTAGAGATAAAAAGAGGACTACAGAGCAGAAGCTGGGTGGAGTGTCCACGAGAACAGGGCTGGCCTGGACAGCGGCAGTCCTACCCCAGCTGCCCTCACCTTCAAGCATTTGAGCTGTCACCAAGGTGGACCTGTGTGCAAAATTCACCAAATCGAAGTTGATCTTGCATTTCATATAGATTATCGATGTTTATGTCTACTAAGCCTACGGAGGAGGGCCGGTACCGGGAGAGAGCAGCGGGGCATGAACCCCTGTGCAGAAAGAGTGAAGACCGCACACTCAGCGATCAAAACCTGCTGCTGTCACAAGCGCCACTTTGCAGGGAGACCCTTCATGGGCTCAGGTCTGGCTGCTGCCAGCTCTGGAGTTCTGCGCCTCTAAGTTCAAGAGGATCATAATTCTCTAACTGTGTTACCTCTTTAAAACAAAATCTCTCTGAAGCCAGTTTAATGATGAAATTAATAATGATTTATAGGTCGTGACATTTCTAAAACTCAAACCACTTAAATCAGGGGACTGGACAAAGCTGGGCTTTGGGTCCGTTACCCTGCCATTGTCTCTGACCCTTCCCACCTCGTTTTCTTGTTTAATTGGAGGCAGCTCCGAGCCAGAAAATTTAGGGCAGCCCATGACATGAAAGCGATGGTACTGAACACAGTTGTGAGACGGGAAAAGTTTTAATCCTGCTGGTTCTAAGCTACCCCCCACCCATACGCCCAAATGGGATTCGAGTGTTCACAGAACTTGCTTTGAGTTTTATCCCTGCTATTTCTGTTCATAATAATAACAGTAGTAGTAATGCTACCAAGAAAACATGCTGGGGAGTTTGATTTGCCATGTCTTCTGTCCCTTATCAAAGGCCGTAACTTGGAAGATACTTAGTACATTGTAAACCCAAAATTGTCATAGTATTAAAAGGCTATTTTAATGTTGATTCCAATTTTTTCTTTCCTGTTTCCTTCTCAGTTTAGAAGTGGGAGGCATTTTAAAGAAAGGGTCAAAAGCAGAGGAAAACAGGGTTCTTTCTTCATTGACTTTCACAACAACGTGGATTGCTCTCTAGTGTAGAAAAGAAAAAATAAAATGTTGTACACAGCATCAGGAAATGTCGTTTAATGTTCTTCAGACTTTGAGAAAACCATGCAGTGTGGACAGAGAAGAGGACGTGGCTGCTTTGGTCAGGCAGGTGCTGCGGGAATCGTCTTGGTGGCGTTCCCTCCTTGACCTTTATCAGATGGGCTGCGGAGTGGGGATTCTGGCAGGTCACTCTGTCAAAGAGCAAACTGCACCAGGATTTTTTTTTTTTTCTACCTAAAGAAAAATTTTCTCATCTAAAAAAAATAAAAGCCTTATCATAACCTGATATATGTTTAATACTTATTTTAGTGGTAGTTTTTCCATAAGCTACTGGGTTTGTTTTTATAGATAATTTAGAAATTGTCACTGTCAGAGTTCCTAACTTCTCTAAATCAGCTCTTAAAATATGGTGAAGGTGTCCTTGTTAGCTTGCTCTTCCATCTGGTAGTAATGTGAGTTTTCAACATGCCCCACAATCCAAATGGGTTCACCATGGAATCTACATTTCCTCACTTCTAAGTCGCCACTGTATTCTGTTTTGTTTTGTTTTTTTAAGTTCAATTTATGCTTTCACACACTTAGCAAGAATGTGATGATGTAACGGGCATGGCACCAAAGAATGTAAGCCGGAGGGCAAGGGCAAGTGGCTAAACGCATCCAGGGTCCCTTATAGACAGCCACCCTGGAAAGAAGTCCACGCCACCCAACAGCGTGCAGTTAAAACACCCTCAGAGCTCCCCAGAGTCCGCGCCTTTCACCTGTGCTGGTTCGTCTTGTTTCTTCCCTGTGAGGAACAAAGGGCGCTTTGTTTTACACCATAGCCATAGAACAGATGCAATCAAACATTGCATTATGTGTTGTTCTTGTATTGCTCTCTCAACACTACGTTTAAGGCTTTTTTCCAACAGTTTTGTCATCTCCTTGAATAGAAAGCTGTCCTTGCGACTGGGGATGCAGCTCAGTGGTAGAGTGCTTGCCAAGCATGTGTGTTTTGGGGGCCACTGCTAGCACCTCGCACAATTCTGGGGACGCAGGAAAATCTCAACAGCAAATGAATGGAACTGAAGAAAGCGAGAGAACAGACTTCATTCCTATGGTTGTTTTTTAAAAACTCAAACTGTATGAATGCTTCAATTATTATGGCAGTTAATGTCCAAAAAAAATTATGTGCACCCTGTCTCTTGCTATTTGATATCATATATAACCTTGGGACTCTGCCAACAAGAAGACCATCACCAGATGAGGTCCCTTGACTTTGGACCAGAACCATGGACCAATATAAATCTCTGTTCTTCATAACTTAAAAAATAAATTGAAACCAAAAGATCTTTTTAGGGAACTAAGTTTGAATTTCTATCAATCCAGTTCTTAAAAACACTGAGCAAATTGCTGGCAATTAGACTACTGTCCACAAATCTTACTTGATCTACAGAAGAACAGATTTTGTAATAAAATTGAAGAGTAGATACATACCAGTGGATTTTGAAGCACCCAACCCACATTGAGGTCTACGGGCCACTAATTAATTTCCAAACCTCCTCCTTTCCACAGTGGCGATAACAATCTCAGACACTGTGTGTACCAGACATGGTATAAAATGCCTTAATCTGCTATCCCATGTAATCAAATAATCACCAAAGAGGAAGCTGACGCTCTAGGAGTTGGGAAATGGATGCCAGAGGATGCGTCCAATTGCACCTGAGCATGGAGCAGCCCAAACGCCCTGATTAATAGGTGAGAACGCTGAGAGGGGGAACTTCCAGACACTTACCCAGTGTTACAATGAACTTGGGGCCAAGCCATTTCTAGAACGGAGTCTCCTGAGTCAGAATTCAGGCATGCTTTCCATTACATAGAATAAATAATGACTTAATTTACTAGCTGCACAAAAGTTTAACAAGAATGTTTTAGAGAAGTATGGAAACAATCCACATTTTTCCTTATAAACAAAATTCTTCACTAGAGACTTTTTCTGAGAGAGAGAGAGAGAGAATCTATTTTATTGAGTTTTTCTTGTGGCTTTCATTGCTTTTCATTGTACGTGGTGCTGGGGTCTGAACTCTCACGTATGCCAGGCAAGCACTGTAACCACTGAGCCACCGCTCCAGCCCCACTAGAGACTTTCAAAAGTATTCTTTACAAATAATGTTGAACACAAACTGAGGTGTGCTGGGAAGTCTTTTTTCTCCACCTTCCACCTCCCAGGGCTGAGCAGAAGCTCCCAGCCCTTCCTGCGCTCCACCTCCTCTCAGTGCTGCTGCCTCTTGTCTCTGCTCTTCACTCTCACGACCCACGGATCTGCTGATGTGGGGATGAGGACATGGGGAAATCGGCTGCCAGAGTCCAGCTACAGAGTCTAGACTTCACGCCGGGCTCAGGATCCAACAGTCCTGAGTTTAAAGGCTGTTTCTTCTATTTTTCAGTCAGGGTTTGGTGGCGTGATCCTTAAACTCACTTCCTCCCCTTTATGATGTTGTGGGCCCCAAGGGTTGGTGTGCAGATGAAATAAAATAATCAGTATTGCCATGATTATTGCACCCCAGAACTGGAGGTAAACCTGTGTTGTTGCCCATGAACTGTACGCTGACGTGGGAAGAGTTGATGAAACTTTGATTTCGGTAATGGGTGGTAGGCATAGAGCATGCCCAGTCTGTGCACACCCGAAGGCCATATTGATTGTTCAAATATGGAAATACCTCCTCAACCAATATTAAGGAGCCTCTCAATCCCTTAAGTGCCCTCCAATGCCACCTTAGCTATATTGTCCCCTATCCTTGGACTACCCTTCTCATCTCTCTCCATCTAAGGATGAAGGATCAGCCCCTGGCAAGATGGCAGATAGGTGGTAAGGAAGACATCCAGGATCGTCCCTGTGGGTCACTACCCAGCATCCCGAATTAAGTGGTCCCCATACAAACAGGTTGCCCCCGTAACTATTTTGAATGCTTGTTTTATGTTCAAGAAATTATCTGATGACATTCAGCTGTCTAAAGCACTAAAATAAGAGCTCTGCCCATGGGACCAAGCTAAGCACTTAAGTAACCTTGGGGATAATTAGGAAAAAACACTCCATCTTCTCTTCGAAGCAGCCCCACACCAGAACACCCATCATGGACAGCAGAATGCAGACTGGACTTTCTTCCCCTCTTATCCCTTACCTGGACATGCTGCTGCAACGGGAGAATTGTACAGCAGCCTCCACTTTCCCCCTTCACCCCCGAACACATGCTATAAGCAGAAACAATAGCACACGGCGATGTCTGTACAGAGAAGTCCAGCAGAGTTCTGGCTTTCCCCCTGATGTCTTGAAAAGATAGCAAATACCACCAGGTGTGGTGGCACATGCCTGTAATCCCAGCAGCTCAGGAGGTTGAGGCAGGAGGATTGCAAGTTCAAAGTCAGCCTCAGCAATTTAGTGAGAGCCTGTCTCAAAATTAAAAAAAAAATTTAAAAAATTTAAAAAGGGCTGGGGATGTGGCTCAGTGGTTAAGTGCCCCTGGGTTCAATCCCTGGTACAAAAAAAAAATCTTTTAAAAATAATTTTATTATTTTGAACTACTACCACCATTCTGACTCTTGCATTGTCCCATAAAGTAACCTTGGTGTTAGTCAATTCTAACTTCCCATTGGAATTTCCTGGGGTTGCCTGGGCCCAATCCCAAATCAATTAAATCAGAATGTCTTAGGCTATAGGTATAGCTCAGTGGTATTATGAATTTAGAAATGAGGCAGAGGACTAAAGAGAGAGAGAGAGAGAGAGAGAGAGAGAGAGAGAGAGATTTCTCTCAGTTTGTTTTACAAATATTTATGAAGATATATACATATGCATACACACACACACACACACAAAATAGTTCAACAACTGAAGTTGCTAGATCAAGCCATTATATCCTGTGGTATTTAATGGGGACTTTGAGTTTTCCCTTACAATGTAAATGTTAATTTTGCCTGCCAGATAACTGCACAGAAGTCATACTAACCCCAATTCCTTTGAAACTATTGAACTTTAACTTGCTGATCTGATGACTGTGCAGACGTATCTATTCTAAGTTGATAGAGTAAGTGCTAAAAAATTCCCTATTCTTTCTGAATCAAAGTCCTCTGCACACACAGGTGTCAGCACCTGCTATTTTAAAGACTACTGTGACAAACAGCTCCTTTTCTTCTGCACCTTTGCCTCCTTGGCTCTAATGATCCACCATAGTCTGCTGTGAATTTGGGGGTGGCCTTCTGAACCTATGTGTGCGTTGCATGCATTCATTTTCCAATCTTTTTGTTTTTAACTTAGTTGAGAGTCACATGGAGACCTTTAGACAGTTATGTTGAAGAGAAAAGCTCTTGGTGGGGTTGGAATGCTGGCAGGGAAGGTATCTGCTTGTGAATCTCTCCTGTCCAGGGCCTAATCCCCAGTTGCTTCCCACAGTAGGGAGTGGAGACTCCATCAGGGTCTGGCTCCCGGAATCCTGGCCCAAGCCTGTCTACTTATGGGCCATGAGAAACTGGATGGTAAAAAGGGCCGGATACTTGCGTCACTAGACACACTGTTAGCTGCTAGGCAGGAACCTAGAGGGTTGAGCACCAAGCCAGGGAAGACCCGGTCTCACTGCTAACATCCCTCAGGCTGTTCCTCTGTTTCAGAAAAGACCTTGCAGAGAAAACTGCAAGGAACCAAGGTGTACAAGCCAAGGCTGCAGACTCCTTCACTAGGTGACCTACAGTAAACTCTGCTCATCATAATGTCGTTATAATGTGAGTTCTCTGCCCCAGGATTATTCCTGGCTACCATCTTTGGTCACGTACTATGTGAAGTGGTGCTCTCCAACTGAGCATGCTCAGAAAGGTGGCTTTCTGCACCTAGGAGGACAAGTCTCTCCAACACAAATCAGTGTGTCTCCCCAATAAAAGCCCTTGCTTTGTCTGGGGAGACTGCTTTGAGAGTTATTCCCAGGGCTCTCTTCACTTGCTGTGAGTAATAAACCTCTCTCCACTCTCTTATCTCCAGTTGTGACTTTGCATTCACCAAGGGATGAACTCATTGGTTACAAAACCAAACAAGGAGCCACTTTACAAATAGGATGGACAATGGACGACAGAACCAGAAATGAGAGAGTGGCTAGGGGAGTCTCAGGAGGAAAGCCCTGTCAGAGACCAGTCACCTTCTCTGGTGCCCAATAGGTGCCTTAGCCTTTTAGAGTTCTGCCTCAGTGAACTTCCCTATGTTAGGTAGTAGCTAGCAATGAGCAGTGAAATGCTCGACAAGGCCACGGGTTTACTCTTGAAGTTTTCTTTAAGCTACTGCCAAGGCAGAGAAGCTATGGAAAAACATTAGTACATGGATGTTGGGCATAAACCAAAGCAAAAGAGAAAATGGGGAGGGGGATGCCTCAAGAACAAAGGACCTATGGGAAGATCACTTGACAGGACCCATAAAAGTTGAGATGAAACTGAAAGCTACTGGTGCAGGTGTCTCCTACTAGCTCAGAAGGGGTATTCTTTAATAGCTCAGGTACCCTAGGTAACTTTTAACCACTATTGGCCCCAATGCCCACATTAACACAGGGTTGACTTGTAGACGAAGCCCCCTTAAATGGGATGTCCACACCATGACAGTTCCAGAGAGGACCAACTAAGGTCAAGAACTCCACCACCTGACGTGAAGGAGTTGAACATCTGATAGGCAAAAGCTGCTGAAGGAGGACCCCAATTTTCAAATCAACCATCAAACAGCAATAAACTTGGAGACAGCATTGTCTCCTTTGTCGTTCTCTGCTCAGAGACAGCCCACTCTTTCTCCTGAGAGTGCTCTCTGCTTGAGCCCTACGCTGCTTTTACTTTACTTTCACTTCTAATACAATTCTCTTGCATGACTTCTAGTGTCTGACTTGAAATTTTCTTTCTTTGGAACACAGGAACCAAGGTTTGGAGTTTCAGCTCCCTGCTTTCCTGCGACACCTACAGTAAGCCCTAGGCTGGCCACCTAGGAAACTTTCCCTCCTTAAGGATGCATATTTATAATATTTTACTTAAAGCCTGGGTTGAGATCCAGGCTTGGCTGCTGTACCAGCTCTGTGATGCAGACATCTGTGCTTCAGTTTCCTTTTGTTTAAGCACAAATAATTCTCCCCTCAATACTGCATGAGATCATAACTCCAATGCACTTGGAACAGTGCCCCGCACATAGCAGGTGCTTAATAGACTTAATACGTGATACTATTGTTTTTATTTTTTAAAGAGAGAGGGAGAGAGGGAGAGAGAGAGAGAGAGAGAAAGCGAGAAACAATTCTATTTAGTTTTTCACATGGCCTTCGTTGCTCTGAGACTTCACTGGGTACATGGTGCTGGGGTTTAAACTCGGGTGCTCGCGCATGCAAGGCAAGTGCAATAACTGCTGAGCCACCACTCTAGCCCAATATTGTTGTTTTTAAATAACAATGTCAAAAGCCTGATCATTTGTATTTTTAATATTGCCATCTGACTTCAATGTGGAAGAGAAAATAAAGCAATATTTTTGCCTCGATGAAAGGAGCAACAGTCCTTAGAATAGTGCTTCGTATATACTGGGGAATCAATATTTTTTTTAAAGAAGGACAGTGAGAGAGAAAGTGAGAGGGAGAGAGAGAGAGAATCAATTTTATTTAGTTTTTCATGGACTTGCATTGCTTGGACACTTCATTGTGTTCGTGGTGCTGGGGTTTGAACCTGCATACTCATGCATGCAAGGCAAGCTTCGTAACAGCTGAGCCACTGCTCCAGCCCCAGCATCAATTATTTTGATTGAATAAGGAGTTTTTTTTGTCAACTTTTGCATTGCTCTGACCAAAATACCCAACAAGAACAACTTAGAGGAAGAGAAGTTAATTTTGGTTCATGGTATCAGAAATCTCAGTCCACAGAGCACCTGCGGTCCCCTCTGCTCTGGGCCCAAGGGAGGCAGTACATCATGAGGAAGTGCATGGAGGAAGGAAGCTGCTCCCCTCTTGGCAGGAAGCAGAGGAAGAAGGGCTGGCAGGAGCAACAACCCCTGCAGGGCACTCCCCCAGCGACCCACCCCCTCCAGCTACACCCCACCTGCCTACAGTCCCCACCCAGTCAGTCCATTCAAGCTAGGAAGGACTGATTAGGTCACAGATCAAAATCCAATCATCCTACCTCTGAATGTTCTTGCTTTTGGGGGACCCTTCACATATAAGCCATAATAGGAATGTTAAAGGACACTCTTTCTATTTTTGCAGTGTTAGGGATTGAACTCAGGGCCTTGCACATGCCAGGCAAGCACACAGCCACCAAGCCAATCCCAAACCCTAAGGGACACAATTTTAGCAAAAACAGCAAGCAATATCTTTGGGAATGCTTGTGTGTGAGTGAGGATACAGGAAATATCTAAATGCAGAAATCAAAAACACAGGAGGGAAAAAAAATCTAGAATCAATAAATACGCTTGTGAGTTGTTTCATCTACATGAAAGCAAATATTCAGAGAAACTGAAAAGCTCAAACGAATTGAAACCCAGCTTTACTGACAAGTTCAAGTTGCTTTGGCGTACTTCATCACACCATAATCAGGAGCATCAGCAAATATTCAATGTGTGCTCGCCACCCTAGAGGCACTGAGATGGGGCTGCATCTATGTGCAGGCATTGTGAGAACTGCTTCTTGCATGATTCAAGTCTAACTGGAGGGGCCAGAGCAGTGGCTGTGCAGTTGGGGCACTTGCCTGGCATGCCTGAGGACCAGGTTCAAACCTCAGCACCACGCGCACAACTGAGAGTCGGAAACGAAAAAAAAAATAAAATTGATTCTCTCTTTCTCTCCCTCTCTCTTTCTTTAAAAAACTAACTGAAGAGATAGAAAGAACATAAAAATAAATGGGGGGATTAAAAAAAACTATTCTACAAATGTTTTCAGTGTTGTTTGTAATGTACTTATATTTCTTTAATATGAAAAAATATTTTAAAACATAAAACTTAAAAGAGTTAAAAAATTCTCTAGTCATCACAAATTTTAGCCAAGAGCATCACAAAATAAAGATAATACATTGAGTGATATGAAGATGTCAAGGTTCAAACGTTTGTTACATACCCCCAAAACAGAAATTGCGTATGATTCTTATTTCACTTCAGTAAGGTATTTTTAAGCTGAATGTATGTTGGCAGATTTTAACACTTAGAATCCACCTGAATAAATTCATGCTAGATCCTTCAGATTTACAGTAGGCTTGGAAGAAGAAACTACCTAATGTTTAAACCGAGGGACTGGAAAATTAGCACAAGAAGTTAGTCATTGATGCAGAAAATTTCATCCAAACTATTTAATGAAGAACAGAACTTCAATGCATATGGTACATCCACTCTAGTAAACCATGTTAGTGCAGTGATAGTATCCAACAATAAAATTTAAGAATAATTTTCCAAGAGATTATTCTCAAAAGATTATTCAAAGTACAAATGATTATAGAATGATTGTCACCCAAAATATTTAGCTTCACAACAGACTGAAAATTATTTCAATGTAATATAATTTAGAATGCCTAAATTTTTTTTAAAGAGAGAAGGACAGTGAGAGAGAATCAATTTTTATTGAGTTTTGCACATGGCTTTCGTTGCTCCAACACTTAGGGTGTACGTGGGTGCTGGGGTTTGAACCCGTGTACTTGCACACACCAGGCAAGCACCATAACTGCTGAGCCACCAATTCAGCCCCCTAAAATTTTATTTTTAAAGGCTGATCCCTTTAAAGGGAAAGGGAAGTTTAATTATTTCCCCTTTTTAAAATTTTGCTTTGAATCTTGTTTCAAAATTCACCTATATTTTGCTATACATTTTCAGAACAATTTTAAATTCCTACACGATGTTAATTTTCTTCACAACTATAAATCAGAGTTTTTAAGAAAAAAAGACAACTCTTTGCCAGAAAAGACAGAAAAAATTAAATAAAAATTTATTTCTTGTATATAACATATAGACTGACAAAATCATTGAATAATGTGGTTATTTGGCTATCATGACTTTATAATTTTAAAATTCTCTAATTTGAAAGTTTGTCATCATAAATTCAGAGCTCTGAATTTGTCTTTAAGTATGTCAACCATTGTGCCCACATGTATCCCACAACCACGTCTTGGCATCAATTTATGAGATACAAATACTCTTTCTACCTTGTGTGATTCTAACCCAATTACATTCTTTCGTAGCAATTGTAATATTAGATTATCTAAGGTAAATTTAACAAAGTAGAAACGTTAGAACTTACTTCCTTTGGGCAATGGAGAGCATTATTTTCCATCAAATGGTTTGATGTCAGGTGGTGGAGATATTTTCATGTTCACTTGTCTAACTGGTTAGATAGAACCTTAGAGCCAATCAAAAAATCTAGCAGCTGGGGATGCAGCTCAGTGGCAGAGCACTTGCCTAGCATGCATAAGTCTTTGGTTCAAACCCCAGGACCACAAAAAATAAATAAATATCCAAATTTAGTCTACTTAACCATAGTTTTTTGGAGACTAATCTTATTGTTTCTTCAAGTATTGAAAACATATCTAGAGTCAATTTTGCTATCAGATAAATTCTGCTCAATGAAAGAGAATATAGAATAACTATCTCCGAAACCATCCACATGGTCCTGAAGAGTGCCAAGTGAGCTCTTCAGCAATGATGGAAACATCCGAATGTCTCCGATGGTGGACCCATTGCAAGCTGGAGAGGACAGCTGTGGAGGTGACAACCTTCCAGCCTGAGCCCTCGAACTGAAGGGGAAAAACTGTGCTTAAAAATAAGAAGCCGATGTCATTCCTCCACGAGCTACCTATTTAACACATGAGTTCTTCAGGGGGAAACTGCAACAGGTGAAACCCATGGTGGTTTATCTATGCGTTGGCATGACCCCTGGATAACAAAGTTTATATACATTGATTGCTACTGTTTTGATAATGTTTCCCCCTCAACTGTATCTCTATATACTTTTAATTAAAAAAAAAGATTGTATTAGAATGGAAAAAAAAAAGAAATAAGATCCTGAAAAATGCCAATGACGGTGGGCAAAAGTTTAAGATTCTTAATAGAAAAAGAACCTTCGGAGGCTAGCTTGGACTTGGGCATAGCTCAGCGGGAGAGCACTTGCCCAGCGTATGTGAGGCCTGGGGTTCAACTGCCAGCACTGGGGAGGAAAATGGCATTTTAGAAATGGAACACAGGAACAGAAAATCCAGCAAAAGATTTACTAGAAACAAAATACGAGAGCCTAGTAAATATAATTAAATTTCAACTCCACTACTCATCAAAGAATTTCACATTTTAAAAACTATATGCCACCAGTTTTAAGGTAATATTTATGCTGCTGATGGTGTAGGATATAGGTACTCTCACACAATGCTAGTGGAAGTGTACATTTTTACGGCTTTCCTAATAAAAACAAATTTGTTTTCATCTCGAAATCCTAAAGTAAAAATACTCAAGAACTACTTCTTTTGCTTAGAAGTGATCTAGCCACTCTTAGCTCTTTTCTTTTTTTCAGGAAAATTTAAGAATCAGTTTATCAAGTGTCACGAAAAATCTCATTGGAATTTTTACTAGATTTGCACTGAAACTACAGATTTGGGGAGAACTGAAATCTTCCATACGTTAAGCCATCTTACGTGAAAATGTAATATAACCCATTTATTTAGATCTTCTCTAATATCCCTCAAATTTTATGATTTTTTCCTTTAAGAAATCTTTCCATATTTTATGCTGGATTTATTCTTAGGTTGCTATTTATTTTCTGATGAAAATGTAAACAGTGTCTTTCCGGTTCTTTTTGCTAGTGACATTGATTCTTGTATATTAATTTTGTATCTAGCCATACTGCTAAACTGTCCTATTTTGACATTTCTGTCCTATTATTTCTAATAATTTGTCTGAAGATTAGAGTTTTCTATGTAAAGAAGCAAATAACCTAAAAATAAAGCTTTTTTCTTCCTTCCAGTGTTATACCTGACTTTATAATTCTCTCAATTTTTGTTTCATATATTCTGAGGAAGTTTAATCAGGTATATTCATGTTTAGAATTGATACGTACTCTTGATTTTTAAAAAGCCTTATGTATTAACTAATCAATGTTTTCTATCTAAAAGCTTTATCTCATCTTAATAGAACTTCACCAGCTTTTCTTTGACTAATACTTGCTCATTTTTGCCACACTTTTGTCTTCTGGTTTCTTGTATCTTTATACTCCAGGTACGGTCATATGAAAAGCATGTATCTGAATTTGGTACCAAATCTAATTTGGTAGTTCCTTTCAGCTGGCAAGTTAAATATAGTTGCACTCGCTGCAGTTAGTGATGTGTTCACACATATTTCTACCATCTTATTTTGTGCTTATAATTTGATTATAAGAGGAATCAGATTTTTCAGTATTGCTGTTACATTATTTTTAAGCTTTTTGTCCAAATGTTCCCCCTAACAAGTCAAGAATTGAGTATAATCTCACTCCCATCATTATCAACTCCCTCATGTTAACATAATCAGAATTTTAAACATGAATAATTACTAACAAAGTTTCCCTTTCTTCGGTATTTGTCTTTGCCTTTGTTTTATTTTGGTTTGCAGTGCTGGGGATCAAACCTAGGGCCTTGAGCATCCTGGGTATTTTCTCTACCTCTGAGGTCACCTCATCCTCTGTTATATCTTTAAGTCAACAAACTTTTCCAAGGCATTTGAGCTTTTTTACTTCGATGAAGCTTGTGTGTGTGTGTCTGTGTGTCTGTGTGTAGGTGGAGAGTCACAGGTACCAGAAAACCACAACTGATCCTTCTCTGCCCCACAGGATACCCTATCACATCAGTGCTTCATGGCCGGCACCCCACGGGCAGGCACCATTAGCAGGAGACACCCCAGAACCCCCTGTCTCAACTACCCACAGGCAGACAGCTTCCTCACTTCCTGGACTTGACTCCTCAAGAAACCAAGGCCAGAGTCTGAGCCACTGTGGCAGGCGGTGGAAGCAGACCTCCACAAACTATTTCATCATCTCACTGCCACCCCTGAGGCACTGTCCCAGCCTGCAGCACCATCCCCAACACACACACGCTCACAGGCGCACACACGCACACTACACACCCAATTCCAAGCTGCCCTTGCCATGTTTTCTGCATTGATGTCTTCCTCTGCATTCTCTGCACATATCACAGGTGACAGCCAGTGTTCTCTGCCAGATTAGCATCTTACAAGAAATCAAACCTTAGAAAATCGTACATACAGAAATATCCCCCATGTGATTTTTATAATATTAAAACATTGTTCGTTTAAAAATCCTTAAAAAAAAAAAAAACAAAAAAACCAGTGGTTACAGCATTTGCCTGGCATGCGAGAGGATACAGGTTTGAACCCCAGCACCACATACACAACAATGTGTTGGAGCAATAAATAAAAATAAAAATCCTTAGTAAGGTTTTTAAGATAGGAGTTTGATATATCCATAGTATAGAAAGCAATGTAGCCATTAAACTATGTTATAGAAAAACACTGAATAATGTGGAGAAATAATCTTAATATACTGATAAATAGGAAAAATCCATTTATGAAACAGGCTTGCAATGATTTGAATTCTTTAAACAAAATATAAATATATATGTGTGTGCACAATAAACACTTGTTCACATATGCATAGGTATTATAGGATGTGAGCAAAACCCAGCAAAACCAGAATAAGGTCTGTAGTTCATGCCTTAGTTTAATAATGTACTATGGTTACCTAAGATGTTATCACTGGGGAAAGCTGAATAAAGGTTGTACAGCTTCTCTGTTGCTTTTGTGTGAATCTGAACATTTAAAGCAGAACATTTTTCTAAAGCATAGGTCTTGGGGCAGCCATTCCTCCCTCCTGAGACCATGTGATTTCCTTTTGGAGAATACGAGCATTCGCATTCCCCTCTGTGGACACAGACTGGATGCAAATCCAAGTCAAGAAACTCCATGGGATCTATCACAGGTGACTTCGGTAAGAACGGCACCTGTCATAGGTGAGGCAGAGGGACACCACTTGCCTAGTCTAGTCAGACCCTCTCTCCAGGATCTTTTCACCTGAACCAAGGGAAGCAATGAATGAAGATGCTCAGAAGCTGTTTGTCCCCAAGTGCCCCAATATTTCTTGCTGACAATTCCAGTTTGGAACCTGGTCTTTCAATTGCTGGTTATTTTATGATCTGCCAAACACCTGTCCCATGTGTTCCCTCCATATTTGAGTTAACTGAAGCAAGCAAACAAAAACCCATAACTGACAAATGGTATCTTATCTGTCCTGGTTCTAAAACAAAGATTTAAGCAAATATGTTCTACTGTGAACTCCCTTTGTATTAGGAACAATTAGTCACAGACTCACTTCTTTGCATGAAAACCCAAATTTAAATTTTTCCCAATCCTATCAAAATTCAATGGCAGCCAGGCGCAATGGCGCATGCCTGTAATCTCAGCAGTTCAGGAGTCTGAGGCAGGAGCATCGCCAGTTCAAGCCAGCCTCAGAAACTTAGCAAGGCCCTGAAGAACTTATTGAGAGCCTGGTTCAAAATTTTCAAAAAGGCTGGTGACGTATTTCAGTGATTAAGGTCAATCCCCTGGCACAAAATGATGATGGTGATGATGATGATGGTGGCAGATTCTTCTAATTTGCACCTGTTGAGTTTCCAGACTGACATGTTCACCAGGTAGTTTTGCCAACTAGATTAATTTTTGGACCAGACAGGCGTCAAGGTTTTTGGTTTTACTGCAAAGAAATTATCGATCTACAGTTAAAAAAAAAATCATTCAAACTACTGTTCAAAATCCCCTGGCACTTCACTTAAGCAAAGGAAGCATTCCGGGAAGTTCAATGGTTCGGACCATAGGGGTCAGAATCCAACAGACGAGATTTGAAGCTTGTCTTCCTTGTGTGCTGGGATTCAGCTGTGTAGCTTACCGGATCTTCCAACTTCTGTTTCCTCTCAAAACCTAACATTATCTTGTGTGTTCTTTGAAAAATTAAATAAGAGTTTCTATAATGCACAGAGTGGACATTAATTAATCCTTTAGCTCATGATCAGACAATTCAAAGGAGGGGAGAAGGTGGAGGTGGGGGAGGGAAATTAAGGGGGAGAGGGAAGAGGAAAAGGAAAAAGGAAGAAGGAGGAGGAAAAGTGTTCCTCCCTCCCTGGTAAAGAGGAAAGAACTTGAAATGCTTAAATTTTTTAAATTGCTTTATATACATTATCTGACTTTATCCTCACAGCAGACTCATGAAATAGACAAAGCAACTATTATTTTCCCTGCTGTGGTAGGGAGAAACTGAGGCACTGTGCCGAGTTTGGGGCAGAGCCAGACCAGAAGCACAGTTCAGACCCCGTTTCTGATTCCCTCTGCCTGGTCTGCATGTTCAGAGCATTTCTAGATGATGCCTACAACTGTCTGCTTTAGAAATGTCTACCTCCCGTGCCAAAGTTCAAGATATCTGCAGCTGGTGCTATCACCTGAACAATCTCTTCAGCTACGTGTGCCCAAAAACTGGCTTTGTAATATGTGTATGAAAATAGTTAGATGGTTCTGTGGTCCATTTATAAAATCATTGTAGCCATACATAAAATATTTCATATTATGTTTTCAACAAATTCTTTCAACAGTGACTACATATCATATGATACAACCTTCTGAATTGTGTCACTCATCTAACCGTTCATGTTTGTGACAGAGCATGCCAGAATGAAGTCTGACTTCTTAGCCCTTATCTGTGAAAGAAAAAAAATGACCTTGTAGAAAATTACCTCTCCATATTCCATGTTTTTATTATTTAGATTATATCCCATTTGGATTAGGAATAATAAATACTTTTGGCAAATGTATCATCTCAGTATAGAAATGAAAGGAGACTTACACATTCTACCATAGAATAATGGCTGCTTATCCTCATGATTTTTTTTTTAAACAAAGAGGAACGGTGAGAGAGGGAAAGAGAGAATCGATTTTATTTAGTTTTTCATATGGCTTTCATTGCTCTGACATTTAGTTGTGTATGTGGTGCTGGAATTTGAACCCAGGTCCTCGCACATGCCAGGCAAGCACTCCAACCACTGAGCCACTGCCCCAGACCCTTATCCTCACAATTTTTTTTTTAAAGAGAGAGGCACAGTGAGATAGAGAAAGAAAGACAGAATCAGTTTTATTGAGTTTTTCATGTGGCTTTCGTTGCTCGGACACTTGGTTGCGTACGTGGTGCTGAGGTTTGAACCCACGTACTCCTGCATGCCAGGCAAGCACTGTAACCGCTGAGCCACTGCTCCATCCCCTTATCCTCACAATTTTAATAGTACAACTGAAAGCCCATGGGGAATGTACAAAATGTTTAATCTACAAATGAAGGTTCAGTTCAAGGGAGGTCATGTTAGATGGGAAGACACCTTAGAAATGAGTACCTTAACCACCTGAATGAATCTAAAGAACTGAAAGTTCAACTAACTCTAAGCTGCCATGATGCAAAAGGGTAAGGAGGCAGACAGGTCACAAGACTTGCAATCTAGAATTCCAGGTGTGTGTCTCTATCATGCCACTTCTTTCACCTTTCTTGTGTCATTTAGTAATCTATATTATCTACAATTTTTTCTATTTTGGCACTTTGGAGGGAAATATATGAGAGTTTGCTCTTAGTGAAGTGATATAAAGATAATGTAATGAGAATCAACCAAAACATCCTTTGTATTAAAAAGTACTTGCAGGACAGCATTCGCCTGGGCTCTGACTCTGACTGGGAAAAATCCACTGCATCAGCAATTTTCCAAGAGAGACACAGATATCTGAAGAATTAGACACACGGCAAAACGGGCATTGGCTGCCTCTCATAATTCACTGAGAGTTCTCTCTTGAAGTAACCCATTACAACGAAGCTAAGCCAGAAGAAGCTCCAATTACTCCACCAAGAGCAATTTTCT
>PVKS010033197.1:0-21921 GCA_004027875.1 Aplodontia rufa
GATAGTTTTTGTTGAAGAGATCTTTGATTTCCCTTGTAAGGTTAATTCCCAAGTATTTTTTTTTTCGAAGCTATTTTGCAAGGGACTGATTTCCTGACTTCTTTTTCAGTCCTATTATTATTAGTGTATAGGAAAGCTATTGATTTATACGTATTGATCTTGTATGCTGCCACTTTGATAAATCTATTTATGAGTTCAAGCAGTTTACTGATGGAGTTTTTTGGATCTTCCAGATACAGGATCATGTTATCAGCAAAAAGAGAGAGTTTGACTTCCTCTCGTCCTATTTTTATCCCTTTGATTTCTTTCTCTTGCCTAATTGCTCCAGCTAGGGTCTCAAGAACAATATTGAATAAAAGTGGTGAGAGTGGACAGCCTTGTCTTGTTCCCGATTTTAGTGAAAATGCTTTCAACTTTTCTCCATTTAGTATTATACTAGCTGAGGGTTTAGCATATATAGCCTTTACAAAGTTCAGAAATGGTCCTGTGAACCCCATCTTCTCTAGAGTTTTGAACATAAAAGGGTGCTAGATTTTATCAAAGGCCTTTTCTGCATCCATTGAGATGATCATATGGTTTTTGTCCTTGATTCTGTTTAAGTGGTGAATTACGTTAATTGTTTTGCATATGTTGAACCACCCCTGCATTCCTGGGATGAAGCCCACTTGATCATGATGCATTATTTTCTTGATAAGTTTTTGAATACAGTTTGCTAGTACTTTATTAAGGATTTTTGCATCCAAGTTCATAAGGGATATTGGTCTGTAGTTTTCTTTTCTTGTTGTATCCTTGTCAGATTTGGTATCTGTGTTATAGTTGCTTCATAAAAAGTGGATGGGGCTCTCCAAATTTTTAATGGCCAACCTGCCACAGTGAAATTAATCTCGAAATGAAGCAGTCTTCTGAGAATGAACTGCAGAGGGAGAAGGGAAGTATAAATGGTGCCTCATACCTTAGAGTTTCCAGGGGACCACTGTCAGTAAAGGTGCAATGAGTGGCCCTGGAGTGGAGTCCCTGGGTTCATGTTAGTTAGTGTGTGCTTATTTGCTTGCATCTCACTTTCATGAGCTGATCCTGGGAACCTCCAGCAGTCTTTCTCAAGGTTTGAATCTGGTTCCCACTGAGCTCCCAACATCACAGGATATGGCCCTTGTTGGATCCTCTCCAAAGTCATCAGACACAGTTAAAAGCTCTTGGTGAACATTTATCCCTCTCTCCCCAGTGCTGAGTGTTAAGCAGAGGAGACTGACACTAAATAGATTACGAGAACAGAGAGGCACTTATAAAGCCAGATGGGAAAGGACAACTTATGTCAGCCTGTTATCCTCATTCAATTGAGCTGGATGACTGTGTCCCACTGTAAATTAAGCTTTTAATTTTAAGATAATTGTAGATTCATATTAGTATAAGTTAAATCAGAGAAATTTTCACATACTTTTTCTCAGTTCCCTCCAGTGGAAACATTTTGCAAAGCTGAACAACAGTTTCACCATGAGGATACGGACGTTGGTACCATCCACCAATCTTACTCAGATTCCTCCAGTTGTAGTGTGCATGTGTGTGCATGCTCACAGCTCTGTGCAGTCTTCTGCTGTGTAGGTTTGTGCATCCATGGCACAGTCACAGAACAGTTCCATCATCACTAGGTTCCCCCTGCCACTCCTTAGACACATGTCTCCCTCCCATTCTTGCATCCTCCCAACCCCTGACAACCAGTCCTCTGAACTCCATTCTAAAATTCTGTCATATCAAAAATGTTATGCAAATGGAATCATGTAGTAGATGACATTTTTAAATTGTCTGGTTTTCCTCAACATAATTCCCTTGAGAGCTGTCTTATTTTTATCAGAATGTTCGGGAGGTTATCACAAAATTAGGAAGAGGTTTTAGTCATCTTATTTGTTGTTGTGACCAAAAGACATGGCAAGAGCAACTTTAAGAAAGAAAAGTTTATTTGGGGGTTCATGATTTCAGAGGTCCCAGTCTGTAGATGGCGGATTTCATTGCTCTGAGCCTGAGGACTGGCAGTGCATCATGGTTGAAGCCTGTGGTAGAGGAAAGTGGCTCAGAACATTGCATGAGGCGGGTGGGGAGCTCCAAGGACAAATATAAGCCCCACAGGCACACCCTAATGATCGACCCTTCAGCCACACCCTTCCTGCCTACAGTTACAACCCACTTAATCCCTATTGGGATATTAATGCGCTGAATCTGTCCAGAGTGTCATAATCTAATCATTTCACCTCTAAACCCTCTTGCATGAACTTTTGGGGACATCTAATATCTAAATCTTAATAGGTCAAGTCTTTCTTTTAGTTCAGTAGGATTATTGAGTTAATAATCTACTTTGTGATATTCCAGTTGATCCTCTCAAGAAGGTAACGAAACTAAAGGTTTAAAAAGAAAAAATAAGTTTTGATGATAGGATTGCATTTCCTAAGTGCACCAAAGATTATCTGGCTCTCTCCCAAACCCACTTCTTCCTGTGGACATACAACTACAGTGCATTGTCTGACTTCTGTCTTGGAAAGGTGTGGCCATGTGATGATTCTGGACGATGAGAAGTGTCTAGAGGCCTTGAGTTCTGGTTACTGCCTAGTTCACCCAAAACCTCCCACACATGCCTTCCCACATTTTTTTTTTCCTTCTGTGACAGTCTTTGAAACCCATGGCAAAGTTAGTGGGACAGCCTTGAGTTAACTGTCAGGGTCTTTCTGAGGTGTAGAGTTCTGAATCAGCCTCTATGTATGTGGGGGCAGTGGAAGGGCAGTGTGTGGGGCATGTGGCTTTCATTGCCCTAACACTTTGTTGAGTACCGTGGTACTGGGGTTCAAACTTGTGTCCTTGCACGTGCCAGGCAAGCACCATAGCTGCCGAGCCACTGCTGCAGCCCTGAACTGACATTTCTTGAGCACTTAGTATTGTTAATGCCACTTAGGCAGTTTCAGCTGGTTTAATAAAGCAGTTCTGCGCATCTTTGGGCACACACTTTTCTACGTAGATGTGAGATGTATTTGGCAATTGAGAAGTAATTGCTGATTCTGGAAAACACAACTGTTGCCAAGTGGTTTTTCACAGTGACATCAGTTCTTTTTGGCATCTGGCTTAGGAGGTAAGTTCAGAATTTTGTGGCTTCTCCTAATACTCTTAATCTTCAAGAGAAATTTGAACTGCTGCTGAGTCCAGATAAATAACTCTGTGTCCACAGCAAACAGGATCCCCACTGTACATTGTATTTCTAGTATCAGAATTTCTATGATGTGACTGGGTGAGGGAGCGTTAGCTTCTCTGGCTAGTAATCACAATGTGATACAATGCAGGTTGAACAAGAAAGGAGTCCAGGGCAGGAAAGTGGTGGACTGGACTGACTAGTGAGACGCGTAGAGTTGTCTCTGTACATGGGTTGCAACACTCCTGAGTCTTCCTGCAAACTTTTCTTGTCATTTCTGCTCATCTTCCTTTTCTCATTATCACCATTCAAAGATGTTTTTAGTTCTTCTTGTTTCTTTGGTCTGTCAAGACAGATGTTGTTGAAGTGGCATGTTTATCAGTTGAGAAAAGTGATGGTGATTCTTTCTACATGAATAGCTGCAAATGAAAAATGGTTTCTGGAACTTACCTCTTGGCAGCCTGCAAAATTTTGCCTTCTTCTACTTCCCAGAACCCCAGCATGACCTGAGGTGGATTGTGAGTGAGGTGCTGGGCTTTCTTTTATTTCTTTGTCTTTCTTTCTTTTATGTCTTTTTCTTTCTTTCTTTTATATCTTTTTCTTTCTTTCTTTCTCTTGAAGAGCAGTGGCCAGTAAGGTGGGTTTTTATATTAACATCCTTTCCCAATAAGCTCCACCCACCTACAGTCAAACTGGAGAGATGGTTTCCCTCAAGGAAGATTTCCCTAGCATAATTGTGTACCTTGTGATTTTAAAAAATGCTATGTGTTTTAAACAAAATATATGAGTTCAATGGCAGTAAAAACAGTTTAAAGATAAATTGGTTTTTAAGGATTCTTTATGAGGCCAAGAATGACCAGGAGGTCTTCCCTTTTTAAATTACTGCATTATTCTTCTACAAGGATTCCAAAGGCAAGAGATCAATATTAAAAATTTAAAACAGATTCATATTTTAACCCTAGATTAGAATCCCTCCTGTAACAACCATGAAGATATAAGACTTCTCTTAGACCCAATGGTACTTTCTGGCTAGTGTTGACATCTAATGACCTGGCATGCATATGTACACAAAATTGCTCACTTTTTCATTCATTTGCATACCCACAAACATACATCCTGAAAGGAGATTTAACCCTGTGGAGCAAATACTAAAAGACTAAGTGTGCAGGGCTGCTCTGTGGCATAGCTTCCTGAAAACAAAAAGAATATAAGATCAGAAAATCTGTAGCGACCAAGAGTGAATAGTGGTACCCTCATCTGGGCTACCAAAGAATGGGTTCCTGTCAAAAGAATGAAACAATCACTTTGAACTAGGGTGACTCAAAAGCAATTTATATTTGGCTTTTTTCCTTTCTTTTTCCTCCTCCTCTTCTTCACCAGCTGGACAATGAGAGGAAAAAAGTTGAAATAGCAATGTGGCATAGAGGGCTCTGTGCCCAGAATTGAAAACTTGATGAGAAGTCCTAGAATATAAGTCCTTAAGCTGTGTGTTTTTTTTCCTTTTTATTAAAATCATATCACCATATTTGATTTTTAACATTTCCAAATAAATTTTAGAATCAGTCAATCAATATCTACCAAATGATCTATGAGAAATTTTTTGGGAATTACAATAATCCATAGACAAATTTAGAAAAAGTTCATATTTCTGAAACAGAATTTTATGAACATGAATTATCTTTCCATTTCTTTAACAAATTTAAAATCAGTCAGTAGCATTCCTAAGTTTTCTACATGTAAGAAGACTTTTAAATCCTTTGTAAAATTTATTCTTAGATTTGTAAAATTTTTATGCCTTTATGATGGTATCACTTTCTTTCTTTTTTCTTCTTTTTTGAAGACAGACTCAATTTTATTTGTTTCATCTAGTTTTTGTTTTTCCCACACTTAGTTGTGTATATGGTACTTGGGTTTGAACTTGGGTTCTTGCACATGCCAGGCAAGTACACTGCGGTTGAGCCACCCCTCCAGCCCTGGATGGTACCACTTTCTCATCTCTGCCAAGTTCAGCTCTTAATTTTCAAATTCTTTTAGATGCACTATCTAGATATAAATTCATCTGTAGTGACAGTTTTACTTTTTTCTTTCCAATCCTTATATCTTTTCTTTCTTTCTTTCTTTATTGAACTGGTGAAGACCTTCCATATAGTCTTGAAGTCATGATAGTATTTTCATGTTATTAACTAGCACAAGAAAGCTGTTCATATTTTAGCATTATATATGATGTTTGCTGTTCTTTTTTGTTAAAAGCTTAGTATCAAATTTAGGAAATTCACTTTTATTCCTTCCTTTCTATGATATTATCATGAATAGGTGTTTTTTTCAAATGATTTTCTCAAATTATTACAATGATCATATGATTTTCCCCTTCTGTGTCTATTAAAAATGAATTTTAATTATTTACTGATTATACGTTTTATTTGTTTTAGAGAGAGAGTGTGTGATAGTGTGTGTCAGTTTTATTTTTTCAGGTTTTATTTATTTATTTATTTTACCTCCACTTATCTGTATATGTGGTGTTGGGAATCAAACCAGATCCCCAGATCCTCATGCGTGCCTGGCAAGCCCTCTACTCCTGAACATCTCTCTAGTCCCCTGATTATACATTTTTAAACCAATCTTGTATTTCACTCATTATTTGCTGATCCTTTTAATTTCTTACTGACTTTTAATTTTTAAAAAAAATTATTTAGGATTTTACATCTATGTTCATGAGAAAGGATTATTAACTTTAAAAAAATAATGTGCTTGTTTGATTTGGAGAGTAAGAGTATAGTGGCTTCATAAAATGAGTTAGAAGGTCTTTCCTCTCTCTATTCTCTGAAAGAGTTTGTGTAATTTCTTCTTTGGATGCTTAAGAGTAATTCATTGGTAAAGGGATGTTTGTCTATAGTTTTCTTTGTGGGAAAAATTAAATTGTGAATTCAATTTAATAGATCCAGAACTATTCATATTTTATATTTTTTCTTACATCATTTCTGATAAATTATGTTTTGTGGAATTTTTCCATTTTATCTAAATTTTTAAATGTGTTTGCAGAAAGGTATTCATGATATCCTTTTTAAATGCTTGTAGGATCTCTAGTAACTTTCTTTTTTCATTTTTTTTTATTCTTAGAGTGAAAGGATGAATTTTATTTTTTCTTCTGGTTTTTTATTTGTTTGTTTTTCCTCCGCTTAGTTATATATGTGGTGCTTGGGTTTGATCCTGGGTCCTCATACATGCCAGGCAAGTGCTGTACCGCTGAGCCACCTGTCTAGCTCTCTCTCTCTCTCTCTCTCTCTTTTTTATTCTTGATTTCAGTTATTTGTTTTGTTTTATATTCTTGATCAGTGTTGCTTGCCCTACCAGTTTTATTAAGTTCTCAAAGATTAAGCATTTGACTTTGTTGAGTATTTCTCTGTTGGGTTTGTTTCCCACTTAATTTTAGTTTTTGTGTTTATTTTTTTGTTTTTATTTTCTTTGTATTAACTTGTTCTTTTTATTGCTCCTTCAGATGGATAATGAGATCACTTATCTTGAGACTTTTTCTTTTTCTAATATGTTCATCTAAAATTGTATATTTCCGGGGCTGGAGCAGTGGCTTGGTGGTTATGGCACTTCCTTGCGTGTGCGAGTACTCGAGTTCAAACTCTAGCAAAGTGTCAGAGGAATGAAAAGTCACATGAAAAACTAAATAAAAATTGCTTCTCTCTTTTTCTCTCTCTTAAAAAAATAAAAAGATTATAAATTTCCCTCTAAGCACTGCTTTACCTGCATGCCACAAGTTTTGATGCATCATATTTTTATTTTTATATACATAAAATTATTTTCTTAATTAAAATCTTTAGCCTATGGGTTTGAGAAATATATTTCTAATTTTCCAAACTTTTGGAATATTATTAGTTTTATTTCATTATTGATTTCAAGCTTAGTTCTACTGCTGTAATTAATTGAAACTTGTTGAGACTTTTTCTGTGACCCAGCATGTGTTCAGTTTTGATAATTATTACATGTGCACTTGAAAATAATGCTGTGCTCTTCAGTATGTGGTGCTTATTACATGTCCATTAGGTTGATTTTGTTATTTTATTCAAAATCTTCTATAACTTTACTATTTTAATAGTTAGTAAATTGCATAGAGAGCCATGTAGAAATATAAATATGAGCATAAGTACCAAATTATTTTTTAAGTGAGAAGGTAATTGGAATTCAGCAATTTTTAAAAATCTATTTGTGTATCTACATTTAGTAGGTATAAGTAGGAACACTAGAAGCAGACTCTTTACCTTTATGGAATTAGCAAAAGGCAAAAAGGTACATGTCTCAGCTATTGTTGCCAGTTGTCATTATTATTATTATTTTGGTACTGAGGATTGAACCCAGGGGCACTTTATCAATGAGCTACATCCTCAATTCTTTTTTGTTTTTAATTTTATAAATTTGAGACAGGGCCTGGCTAAGTTGCTGAGGTTGACCTTGAATTTAAGCTCCTCCTGCCTAAGCCAAGTTGCTGAGATTACGGTGGGCACCACTGTGCCCAGCTTGCCAGGCATTGTTTTGTTGATGCTTTTTTGGTTTGTTTTTAGTTTGGTAATTATGAGAAAACCACACACTCCCAACAAATTCTTTCCCAAACGTTCTTAGAAAGCAATCATCTGTACTACTACCAAACTCATGCAACACTCTATCAAAGTGTTGTCCCATGAAGGGGAACATTGATTCCATACTGTTCAGGGTATCCAACAAGCCTAATTATAATGAAAACATGCATAGTAGTCCTTGGTATTTTGTGGGGGATTGGTTCCAGAACCTCCCAAAGATATCAAAATCTGCGTATAATGAAGTTGGTTATGTATGATGGTGTACTAGTTGTACATAACCCCACATAGTCCCCCCGTATTTTAAATCATCTTGTAATGCCTAATGCATTGTAGGTGTTTTCTGAATCATTGTTGTATTGTTTAAGGAATAATTAGAAGGTAAAAACACAGTGTACATGTTTAGTACAGATACAGCTTTTTCAGCACATTTCCATCTGGGATTGATTGAATCCATTGATGCAGAACCTGAGATACACAGGGCTGATTCTACAGTGTCCCATGCACTAGCTAGCACGCTCCTCTATTGTACTGTTACATCTATCTTTCTAACACACAAGTCTTATCATGCTTCTCCCCCTTTCCCTTTTAAAAATTCTCTAAGGGTTCCCTATTATCTCTAGGAGAAAAGCAAATTTCTGTAGCTTAGCATGGTAAACCACCATGATCTGGCTTCTGACTTCTTCTGAAGTTTCATATCTTAACTTCATGCCCTCGCCATCTAGACACCCATGGAACTCCGTGAACAGATCAGTTTTCACAGGCCACCTTCTCTCCAGCCCGTTTTGTGTGCCTGGCTGACCCATGCTTAGGCTTCAGGACAGCTCTGATACCACCTTCCCCAGGGAGGCTCTTTCTAGGTGAGACTCCTCTCCTTTTTGGTTTCATAGCCCTGCCATAGCTCTGCCATCTCCCAGGTCTCCATTGTAGGTATTGAAAAGTTCTGTCCTTCTCATCCAGGGAAGGAGCCATTTCTCCCTTTGTGTTGCTGGAGCCTATCAGGATGCCTGCCTGCAGAAAACACTCCATAAATTTAGTGATTCAAGTTCTGCCATCTTAGCCAGTTGTCATTAATTATAACAACAAACAAACAAACGCCTGGTGCTGTGATCAGATGGTTTTAAAGTGTAATAAGCCTGAAAGTTACCGTAGGACTTCCCATTTGGAGGAGTCGTTTTAGTTATTTTCTATGGCATTTAGGTAAGTGGTAGGGACAGGAGTGGCAGAGGAGGCGGGTGTGAAAAGTACACAGACACCTGTGCCTTACAGACATAGGGATGTGAGGAACTGAAGTGGAGACTTTTTTTTTTTTTTTAATTCAAATGAATGTTTAGGCTCATGATTCATCAGGACATGTAAGGGAAGTGCTGTAAGGGATCCAGTTCCCTTTCACGTTCTTTCAAACTAAACAAAGCCTGTCTAAGACAACAGCCATTGTGGGCTGCATGGTATTTTAGGAACTGCTTAATCTATCCACAGAAAGAATAACCTTGGGCAGAATGGACAGATGTAAGAACATGCATTTCTGTAGCTTTTTGTTCCGATTTATTTTTGCTTGTGTTGTTCAGATGATTTAATTCTAGCAAAGATCCGGCTCTCAAGGTGTAGATCTATAGTGTTCTCATGGCCCCCACCTGGGTAGGGAATAAAGCCCAGTCCAATATAGGGTGGTTTTCTAAGCTGTAAAATTGGGCCAATAAGTTGCTTCCTGATGAAGTCCACCCCATTGGTCCTAAGAGTTATACCTGTAGAATAAAGACAATGTTCTCTCTTCTACTTCAACTGTCTTTTGGATTCTAAAATGAAGTGTTCAGGCCTCTTCTCACTTAATTTCCTTCATTCATTGCCTTCCCATGTCCCCAAACAGGCCATGGTTCAGGGAAACTTCACATCAAGGGCTTGCTCTGGCCTTGAGGGCACAAAGCATCAAAAGCATACAGCTTGTCATCCTGTGCCTTGTAGCAGGGAAGCACGTAGGAAGCAAAGGATTCACGTGAAGAAATGCAAGACGTAGCGGCTCATCCACAGAGACATTCTACACTGCCCAACAGAGGCGTCTTGCCAGAGTTTGAAAGCATAAGCTCTTCCTAAAATGGTGTTGTACTTTTATACAGAACTGTTGTCTGGCAGCCGGTGACAGAAATGCCTGGAGATGGAGTGCTGGAAACTATGAACATTCATGCACAAGAGACATTTTACTTTTATTACTTTTATTGCCTGTCTCTTCGCTTCCCTTCCTTCCCTCCCTTCCTCCTTTTCCTTCCCCTTCCTTCCTTCCTTCTTTGTGAATTTGCTTGAATGCCTGTGAAATAAATTCCCATTAGGTGCCCATACCAAAAATCTTTTCATGTAATGAATAAGTTAGATATCCATCGCCTCAAAATTCAGGGTGCCAGTTATAGGGAGACCTGGCCCATGGCCTTTTAGGTGGCCTGAACTTGCATGGAGAAATACAAACATGATGTACTAGGAAAACAGAGGAAGGCAGCCAACATTCTTGCCCCCGCTACTCTTCCCCAAATTTAACAAACACATGGAGATGAAAGGTCCTGGTTACTTTTTAGATAATTCTACTTAAGATGGATCTAGGTCTATGGAAACCTGTACTATGATGAAAAATAGCAAAGGATGTTTATTTCCTGGAACTTTAGGAATTTTTGAGCCTAGTGGATAATAATTGTTCAGTAGTACAAAAAGTTTATTCGAAACTCTTCTGCCCAAGAAGTAGGTGGTAGGTGGGAGAAGGCAGGGAAGGGCAGCGTTCTTAATGAGAAGAATAAAGAACTAGAGGAGAAGGCGGGCCGAGGGGTCAGTGCTACACCTGAGCACTATGGAAAGGAAGGGCCTTGAAACTCCTAGGGTTTGAGTGGCAGCTACATAAAGCAGATGGCCTATAGCTGCAGCTTGAATCTAACATGGGTTTTGGGTCAAACAGGAATTGGGTATTTAGGAAGTTGCTTCTTCTTTTTCTTTTTAAACTTCTTATTGTTTCACTGTTGTTTTATTTATTTTTCTCTCTCAATATGTTCACTTTTTATTACATCAGTCCCAGGTTCCACAGATCTTTTCTTTCTTGAATTTTACTGAACTCATAGCAGATGCTTCCTAAAATTTACTTCTGTTTCCATTGGCGAATTTTTTTCCTTTCCTTTTCTTTTTTTCCAAAAAGTAAGCAGTGGCACAATGGTTACAGTGCTTTCCTGGAATGTGCAAGGACCCAGGTTCAAAGCCTAGCACCACGTACGCAACAAAGTGTCATAAAAACAAAACCCAGATGAAAACATAAAGTTGGTTCTTTCTCTCCCTCTCTTAAAAGACAAAAAACAATGAGTCCTTTCTCTTCATTTCAAGTGCTGCTGTGTTCCCTGTTGTATTTATGACTAAATGTTAATCATCCTTGAATCAAGACAGGTGACTATCAACTGGGTGTTTTTCTACATTCAGAGGGTGGGTTGTCAGGCTCCTTGTGGTCTCTGCCAGGATGCTGGTGGAATCTTCCATTCATCTCAGAAGCTAGAAAGGTGGGGATAGGTGTGAATTTTTTGTACCTCTTATGCATTGTAAAAATACTTTATTTCTGTGTCATTTCCTTTCTGAATTTGTTGAAGCAACATAGCTAGGAGTTTTATTTCTGTTTACAGCTTTTAATTGGTTCAAGGCTTCACACTGAACACACAAGGATGACTGCCCAATGTCTGCCTGGCACTACTGGTGACATCAGGGAGAAGTCCCCACACTGCTGATTTCCTGTCAGTTGTGGCACAGAGCCTGGGCCTTTCCAGTGAGGCTGATCTGAATCTCTGGGTGGGATTCCAAGCCACATTTTCTCAGGGAGTACTTCCCTGTCTCTGGTCTGGAGATGTGCCTCTCTAAGAGCAAGATAACACAATCAATATTGATTCCCTCAATACTGTGTTTTTCCAGGAATGGGAGTTGTTTAAAATAGTGGATATAGATCCATAGTCCCTGTAGTGTTATTTCAGGGTTTTTTTGTTTGTTTGTTTAATCAGTCTTTCATTCATGAAGGTGGCATAGGATATGTATATACTGGCAATCAGAGTGTATTTTACCAAGTATCAGGTCATTTCCACACTTGTTTGTTCTTGCATTATTAGAATTATATACTATTTTATAGACCACTTCTTTAGGGTGTCTTTTGAAACTGCTTGTCTATTTTGTAAAGGTTGGCTTAGTTAAATCTAGCCCAGGAATCCACAATCTACCTAACCTGAGACACACCAGGGCACCGCGTTCGGAGACTGTTACCCTCAACTGGGCCTTATAGCTTATAGCTTGGTTCTGCATTTGTTTTCTAGAAAGCATGCAAAAGATAACATTTTGAACTTTTTGATCCTGGAGAATATCTATGTTGGCTTTAAATATCCATGGCAACTCTTCTAGCTATAGATATAAATATCTTTATTTATACCATATTATTCTACAAAACTGGCATTACTGTTAAATTGCTCTCTGGTATTGGACATGTAGAGGTCTATGAGCAGCTTGAATTTCTGTTACTTTGGAAGCAATATGTTTTATTTTCTCAAAGTTTTTAAAGTTCTTTTCTTTATATTTTTTGAACTGGAAAAATTACAACAGCCTTTGTAGATGCTTTCGTTTATTCTTTTCTGGTTTCTTAGGTCCCTTTTCACCTGCTTACCCAGGTTTTAGTTCAGCCTAGGAAAACTCAACTTTGATTAAAGTCGCTTCTGTTTATTTCTGTGGGAGCTTTATTAGAGGCAGATAGGATCTTCTGGTTCTTTTCTTCTGTTAGTCATATTTTCCCTTATTATTTTTCCTGTTTTGTTCTTTCCTCTTAGATTTTCACAATTGAGATGGGTCCTATCAGAGATTCCTGGTAGAACTGTTAAGCTCCAATTGAAGGGAGAAATTTTTTTAAAGTTTAAAGCTACTCTGAGTTTACTCCAATTAGCCTAGGGGTTGCTGGGCCTCTTGAGGTGAGAATCAAATTAGAGGCAGTCTTAGCTAGGAATGTGTTTTGCCAAAGAGCTTCCAATCCTTATTTGGAACAGCAGTCAGGGCTGGAGGCTGCAATCTCCCCATTCTTTGGCAGACTGGCTGTCCATTGTGTGTGAGTGACTGGCAAACCCTTCCAGGCCAACTCTCTGCCTTGTCCTGCCTCTGGCATCCAGAACAATTCTGAGAACTGGTAATGAGATCCATGGGACTGACCCTCCAAACCTGCGGAGGCCTCTGCTGATTTCCTTTGCATGTTTCTTTCTAGCATGTTGGAGATTCAGTTAGGTGGAGACGACTGACCATTTAATCTCATCTATATTGTACACCAGTGAAATTCCTAGAAATGTCCTTCCCATGGGCTACTTTCTTGCCTTCTTTTTAAGGTTGATCCAGGATCATTCTCATCCTTTATTGTTGGTCATTCATGAAGATCAGGAAGGGAGTAGTTTATAACTCTCTGGGAAGTCCACTTGTTATCTGTATAAGTGCAAGTCTGAGGATATTTCGAAGTCAGGAAGGTGACAACAGATTGCATAAACCAATCAGAAGAGTTTTCTTGACAATGATCTTAAGTATTTAGTCAACATTTTTCTCATTCGGTTACCTGTGATGATCAAAGTCATTGAATAACAACAATGACAGTAGTTACAATTGCCTTTTAAGAAAACAACCATGAATTACATATTATATACCAATTTCATTTAATCTTTATAGGAACTCAAGAAATTTGATTGTTGATTTTCTATTTTGTGGGTAACACTCAGACAAATTCAGTAAGTCACCCAGCATTGCATAACTAATATGTTGTGAAGTAGGATCCAAACTCAAGTCTATCTTCAAAATCTCGACTCTTTTCTTTGTGGCTGTCAAACAACCTTAAGAGCTGTCCAGTCTCTAGATCTCTGTGGGATTTTCAGTGTCCCACGTGCTGTGCTTTGATTACTGGTAGGGATTTTCTTGCTCTCATAGATACTATGTCCTCCTCTGTGCAAATAATATTCATATAAATAAGAGAAGAATATGTTTTAATATTTCCCTTGGAAATAATAATAACTGGAATTTCTTGGTTTATTGTCCATCATCATTAAAAACAAAAAGCACTAGAGTATTTTTCTGCTCTTCAAAGGATTCTTCCTAGTAGGTAAAACATTTGCCTTCATCCATTTCTTCTTCATCCTCTGTGGCTATGGTGGTGGGGTCTGACTTCTCACAAGTCTTCAAATGCATGGACCAGGGCTGCTCCTCTCCATGGCCAGTGTTGAAGGAAGTGCCTTCAACAGACAGAATCTCAAGAGGGCTTTGGTGATTCTGCTGCCTGCTGCCAGTCTTACATTGCCAAATCCAGTTAGAACTAAAAAGAAAAAAAAAATCTGTGACAAAGTAAAATCACTGCTAATTTAGGAACTAAAAATATTAAACTTGGCTAGAAAGTGTTGGGAGTGATCAGGGCCTTGTTGGTGAGAAATTTTTTTAGTCTTATTTCATGATGACAAAGATATATGTATTTATTTGATAGCTTCCTCCTTCGGTCCCATAATCCTTTTCATTTCAGATGTACTGAAATAAGACATCCAGTGATTGCAAAACAGATCACCATGATTGGTGCCTCTATTCTAATGAAACTATATCTTTTTCCCCTAGGTTACGCTCTTTGGTCAAACAGTTAGAGAGAGGGGAGGCTTCTGTGGTTGATCTTAAGAAGAATTTGGAATATGCAGCCACAGTGCTTGAATCTGTATACATTGATGAAACCAGGTAAGCCAAAAGACTGACCAGTGAGATTAATGAAATGATGCTAAAGTTTTTGTTAAGTAGCTTTTCTGAAATTGTACCCCATGGCAATTATGGGGTATAGTTTAAATTACTGGCCATATAACACTGGTTTCTGTAAGCAAATGTGACAGATCTGGACAAGTTGCTTCCCCTCTGTATGTCCTCATCTATAAAAAGAGCTAATCGAACTCCTCTCCTGAAACCATTAGAACAATGAAGTGACATAATCTAAGAGGAGAAAAATTAGCTCTAACAACTCTGGTAAGGTTTCTTATTAAAAGTAGAGTTATTGTATATTGTTAATGTCAGTCTAAAAAATTGTGCTTGTCCTAATTCACAATGTTCATCAGTAGAGGGAGACTCCTGAGATGATTAGATAAACATTTGCTCACTTAAGCTGCCAGCATCCATTCTTCAGTCTTATGTATCCTATTGATTTTCTTAGCAGATTTTTCCACTTGAATTATCCAAAGTATTAAAATGGTTCCAGGTACTAAAATGTATTTGGAAGTCACAAAGTTGCTTTCCTTTTGAAAAATGTTGAGCTGTTAGTATCAAAGGCTTTTTTCCCCCTAATTCAGATAGGTTTCTCTGTCAGTACTTGTGATATCTTAGCTTCCATTGCCAAATTCCAGTCTGGAAGTATTTCACTGTAATCTAAGGTTTGCATGGGTTATTTGTGTGGTGACATGCTTTGTTCCTAATTTAAGGCAATTTGAAATCACAGTTTTATTTTCAGATGTTATATTTTCTCCCCTTCCCCCCAATTCATGCATCTAATGGGGAAAAAAAGAATTCTTTTTCAATGATACATGCTTCTACTGCTTATTTTTATTAGAGGTTAATCTTGTATGAACTATAATTTTGGGTTTTATTTTAGCATAACTATTTATGTTCCTGTTTAGTGATCTGACCTGTGAACAAATTTGAGAAACCAGCAAAGCACAACTTTCAGATTGCATACCTCATTGTGCTTTCAGAAAGAACAGCATTATTTTGTAAATTTTGCTTGAATTTAGATAATAAATTAGCCAAATCATAACAACCCAGTCTTCTAAAGTAATGATCTGAATTATTTTCAACTGATATTCATTCTAAATTAATAAAATGTATAAGGAATTTAAACATCTAATGAACACTTTCTTAGTTTTGAATAAAGGAATACCACATGGTCAAACTACGAAATTAATTTAAGCCTCCTTTGAATGGATTTTTAAAGGGAAGCTCTAAATTTCATTCAAATCTACAATCATTCAAGGATTAAGGACTCTGGGTGTTCCTAAAGTGCAGCGGACCTGTCACCCACGTGGAACCTGAGAGGGAGTTTGTTTGATTGCTCTTCTCCCTTGTTTTGTCTTGGTCAGTTTTCCATTACTATAACTAATATCTGAGATAATCAATTTATATAAAGAGGAGAGTTTATTTTGGTTCCAGCTTTTGGAGGTTCAAGTCCATGATTGATTGACTCCATTGCTTTTGGACCTGTGGCAAGGCAGTGTGTCATGGTGGGAGTACATGGTGGAGCACAGCAGCTCACCTCATGACTGGGAAGTGAAACAGGAAGAAAAGAGGCTGGGTCCCGCAATCTTCTTCAGAGGCACACCCCTAATGACCTGAAGACCTCCCACTAGGCTCCACCCCTTAAAGGTCTTACCACCTCCAAAATGCCACCAGCTGGGGTCCAAGCCTTCAACACATAGACTTTTGGGGGATATTCCAAATCCAAATTATAGCATTCAGTTTAGACAGGGAATCCATCTTGAAACATCAATAGTAGCTTCCAAATGGTGCTACATATCCTGTGGCCAATTTAGTTTGCTTTCTTTGTACCTATATATGCAGCTAGGGTAGAGGGATAGCTGTTTTGAACAGAGAGCTATAACTTCAGATTTAGTTTCAGTGTCCTAATTATGTTTCATGTTCATGTTCAGGCGACTCCTGGATACAGAGGACGAACTCAGTGACATTCAGTCAGATGCTGTGCCTTCTGAGGTCCGAGACTGGCTGGCCTCCACCTTCACGCGGCAGATGGGGATGATGCTCAGAAGGAGTGAGGAGAAACCCAGGTTCAAGAGCATTGTCCATGCAGTGCAGGCTGGGATATTTGTGGAGAGGTAAAGATGTCACTCATTGTCATTCAATGATCAAAGCAGCAAACGGAATGCCGGCTTTCCAATGACCAGATGCTTCTCTGTAGTGTAGTTTTGATATGTTTATAAATTTAGAAAATTCTAGATGGAAGTGGGTAATCTTGAATGAGAAGTGGCAAAAACATATTTGTTTTCATCTCTGTAGCATCATTAGGACAAGCTTTTTCTTTTACTCAAAATTTTTCTTGTTAAGCATAAAAAAATAGTTTAAGTTCAATCTGTAATGTTTAAAGAAGTGAATCATCTAATCCATCATTCTTTGAATTAAATGATGGATTGGTGAATATGTCTACCTGTGGAACAGGTCAAGGGTGCTTTGAAGTTGCAGACCCAGGGAGGAAAGTTCATTTAAAAGGTGTGAGTTCCCCATGACACTTCAGTTTTGTTAGCTCTTTGAAGCTGAGTCGCTCCACTACCCCAGAAATAAATTTATTTTTTTCCTACAATCCCTATTGGGCAGTTATACATTTTAGAAATGCCATGGTGAGTTCAGAGTTCACCTGGGGCTCTTCTAAATGGGCTGCCCATTGGTTCTTCATTCAGGTTTAAATATGTATGCCATCTCTGATGTAGTATAGGTCTTTATGGCAGAACTGGTGACCGGTTTTTTTTTTTGTTGTTGTTGTTATTACTGTTTTATTTTTATAAGAGAAAAGGACAGTGAGAGAGAGAAAGAGAGAGAGAGAGAGAGAGAGAGAGAGAATCAATTTTTATTGATTTTTTCACATGGTTGTCATTGCTCTGACACTTAGTTGTGTATGTGGGTGCTGGGATTTGAACCCATGTACTTGCACATGCCAGGCAAGTGCCATAACCGCCGAGCTACCATTCCAGCCCCAGGTGACCCGTTTTAATGATTTAATTTTCAATCTGAGGCACATAGTCTTAATTTTTTGTTGTGTATGGGGTTCAGGTATTTGGGGTTGCTTGAATATCATTTTAATTTAACACTTAGGCCACTTGAGTGACTTTTAAAAATTATCAAAACAGAAATTTTAGGTTCCTTGGGTCACCAGTCAACCTTACTTCTTGTTATTTGTCAGTATTTTGTATAAGTCTGTGGGCTGCTGATTTTTTGTAGGGTATCACATTGCATTTTTCCTCTCTGATTTTGCCAGGATGTATAGACGGACATCAAACATGGTTGGACTGAGTTACCCACCAGCTGTTATTGAAGCATTAAAGGTAATAATACCTATGAAAAGGTTTTGGGATGTACATGGCACCTCATAAAAAGTACAGTCAAATTTGTTGTTAGAAAACAAGAGGTTTCCATTTAAAGTTCTTTTCCCAGTTATTCCTGATTTTCATTTTTAATTATCATTTTCTTGTCTAAAAGTGTCAATATATTTTCAGCCCCTGCCTTCCTAATTTTTTAAAAAAATGTCAGACTCCATGTGGGTTTTATTTCTTTCTGTTCCCTTATGGTAGTATAGGTTTTATATAGTGATCTGGAATTATGAGATTCATCTAATTTTGGTCATAGGAGATCACATATGTTATGTCAAAAGTATTCAACATTAGGAAACTCTTGGGTGGTTGTAATTGTATCATCACCTTATTACCTACTCCAAATGCACTTTACAGATGAAGAAACTAAAACTCTGCAAGGTTTTTGAAATGGGCAGAGTTAACTAGAGACAGAGCTAGGGTTTGATAACATTTTACTGCATGAATGTGTGCCCCCAGAGTCTATGCCCCTGCTGCCCACGTATCCTACCGCTTTCCCAAGACTCAAACTGAGCCAAGTGCTCCATGGAAAGTCATTCAAATGTTTGCACTCAACTGGGCTAAATCCTGCAGCGTTACTACCAATCAGACAAGCTTTTAAAATCGTATAAGAGCTTTAAGAGCCCCAAAGCAGATGTGCTTCTCTCAGTAGGTGTTGAATCAAATCCACTGGTCTCAGGATGTTCAAGGTGTGTGGCTCTGGTTTAGCTGTAGATTCCAGGTTTTGTCTGTGCAAAGGCCCAGAATCACTGGGTTGATTGACATTGCATGGTTTCTGCACATGGAACTGGTCCATTTGCTCAGGAACACTGTAGAATTCTGACTTCTGTGAAAGTTGTTGTCTTTCTCTGAAACCTGAAAAAGTATGGATGATAACATAAATTACCTACTCATAGAATTTGGGGTGGGAGTTTTTAATTTTAGTGTTAGGAAAGAGCTCTGGAGGGCCATCTCAATTATATATTCATAGTTCTCCTTCTTGTCTGAGAGACATTCACTATCACTAGCTGAACTTATGAGACCATACATAGGCAGATTATCATTTTCCCGTTTTCTGTCTCTACTGTTTTTTTTTTCTTTTTGTTTTTTTTGTTTTTTTTTTTGTCTCTTCTTAGCTCATCTTAAGAGCAGGGAGGCTGCAGAAAGAAGCCATGTGTTTTCTCTCACTCCTCCTTAACTCCCGCTCTAATGCCCAATATATCAGTGCAGTGTACAGTGATATTTCACATTTAATCATTGGAATCACTTCATGAGATCTGATGTTTCATAACACCCACTATGAAAGTGCATTGATTTTCATAACTGAACCTGAAATGTTCAGTGAAAGTCTTGGGAACATTAAAAGCATATTTTAACTTCTAAATTCTTCCTTTATCATGAACACAAACACAGGTGGGTATACTGATGCTGAGAGGTGTATGAGATATTTTTTCCAAACTGAAGCTTCTTTTCTATGCAGAATAACTGGGGGAAAAAACTTATGGAACAACCTGTGACGTACACAAATTGTTATTTTATACTTAGGAAAAAGACATTCTCAGATGCACATATGCTGTCCTTCTAAGGGGAAGGGTATTTAGATGATTCAAATGAGAAGTGAGTACTAACTCAATTGCTGTCCTACTCCATATGTATTGACAATATGTGCATTAAAGTTAAAGCTGCTGTTGGTCTTGGTCCTGTTCCCTGTTGACTGGGGAAGTTCAAATTCTTTTTACTATGTAATATTTTCCAGTTCCCCTGACCCAGTTTTATTTGCAGTGGATTGGAAGTGAATTGGAAAGACTGCAGAGATAGATTCTCTTTTTCTTTATTATGTAGTACCTGTTGGAAAAAGAGGTCATATTCCTCACTACTAGGAATTTATATGGAATTACTACTGTTTTCTTCTATTGAAGAAAATTTCCCTAAAGATCAAGAGAATACAGTTCACTAAAATAACCGTCATTGCATGCTAACATTTGTGGTTAATATAAGAATAGGGCATCAAGTGACATTTAAGGAAGAGAATAATTAACCACCACCCAGCTCTAGATTTGAAATAGATCGCATTTTGTGCTTTTTATTTTTTCCATTTAATGTGTATTCACTTCTCATTTGACAGATTTTATCTCCAGTGCCCTGGGTGGTGTTTCTGGAAATGAAGTACACTCTTCATAAGAAGGGCTGCTCTCCTGTAACTCAGGAAGCAACACCTTGGATAAACTCCAGGCTTAAAGTAGGAGGAAGCTAGGAATTTGAGGCTTCTTTGAGGCAGTATTAACAGGAAGTTTGTGTAGCTTCTCCATGGAAATTTTTCTTGGGTAAAATTTGGTAAAAGAAAGAAAATGGTTTAAGGCAATTAATTGAGATGCTTGTTAAAATGCAGATTCCAGGCCCAGGATTCTTCAGAGTCCTATTCCTATGTTCCCTGACCCTGAAGCAATATTTTTAGTAAATTCCCTAAATGGTTAGGAAGAATATTAAAATTTGAGAATCACAGTTAAGATTTCCCTAAAATGAGGGGCCAAAGAAAAGTCCACCTCAGATACAGTAAATACATAACTCATCCTCCCATTTCTCAGTACTGATATCCAGAAGAATTGGCTTTTTACAATGATATTCTCTATTTTCAGTGATAGAGAGCTTTTTTATTTATTTATTTTTTGTCCTAGAGACAAAATTATCTTGGGTTAAAAATTGTCAGAAGTGATAAAGCATTTCCTACTTTGGGACTAAGATCAGGAAATGGCTGTGACTCATGGTGGTACCAATTTAAGTAACCAGGGTCAAACATTAGGTCTTATGTGAATCTTTAATGAATTTGATTTGTATGGCCTGGGCCCTCACTGAGTATTTAGGGGATAAGACCCCTAGCACAGTTTTGCCAGGTTTACTGTGTCATTTGTCAGCAAGCAGATCTCTAGGGGCCTTGTTACCTGGTTCTGCTACTGTGCAGTCATAGACAGTTTCCTAACCTCTCTGAGGCTGCCATCTGTAACACCGGGGAAAGTATCATCTTTTTCTAGAGTTGGAAGTTTTTGTGAATTTGCATAAACACTTCACACAGTGTACAGCTCAGCTAATATGCTTTGTACTTACTACTATTTCTTTAGTTTTTTAATGGAAGGGTAATGGAGATTGAAGTGAGGTTACTTCTAAATGTGAATAAATTCAATTAAAATCCTTTAGGAACATTTTGTATTTTCCTGTGTGCAGATATTTTCCTGTGCCTTCCTTGGCTTTCAAGAGACAAAGACTTGATGGCCATGGGATGAATCTGATGGGTGGAGTGTTTAGAGAAGGACAGGATTGGAATGCAATGAGAACCCAAATGACTATTGCTTCAATTATTGAGTAGACACATCTTTGTTTACTGTGTCTATAAGTAGCTGGTTGTGATAGATTAAAAGAACATCAGATGGGGTTCAAAGGACCATTTCTGAACTTTGTCAAGGCTATATATGCTAAACCCTCAGCTAGTATAATACTAAACGGAGAAAAGCTGAAAGCATTTCCACTAAAATCGGGAACAAAACAAGGCTGTCCACTCTCACCACTTTTATTCAATATTGTTCTTGAGACCCTAGCTGGAGCAATTAGGCAAGAGAAAAAAATCAAAGGGATAAAAATAGGACGAGAGGAAGTCAAACTCTCTCTTTTTGCTGATGACATGATCCTGTATCTGGAAGATCCAAAAAACTCCATCAGTAAACTGCTTGAACTCATAAATAGATTTAGCAAAGTGACAGGATACAAGATCAACATGCATAAATCAATAGCTTTCCTATACACTAGTGATAATAGGACTGAAGAAGAAGTCAGGAAATCAGTCCCTTGCAAAATAGCTTCGAAAAAAATAAAATACTTGGGAATTAACCTTACAAGGGAAATCAAAGATCTCTTCAACAAAAACTATCGGTCATTGAAGAATGAAATCCAAGACGACCTAAGAAGATGGAAAGATGTCCCATGCTCTTGGTTAGGCAGAATTAATATAATAAAAATGGCCATTCTACCAAAAGCTTTATATAGATTTAATGCTATCCCTATAAGGATT
>PVKS010033198.1:0-21914 GCA_004027875.1 Aplodontia rufa
CTGACCGCATGACTAAGCTATTCGGCCACTCATTTGTTACAATTGGAGAAAGGTGTTTGCATTGTACCCTATTGGCTGTTGTAATGGATAAATAGAGTAGCAGCTAGTCAGGTAAAGCAAGCGGCCCAAGGAAAAAGCAGCCAAAGAGAAAGCATAGAACCAGAGGAGAAGTAGCCAAAGAAGAGAAAGCAGCCAGAGAAGGAGCAGCCAAAGGAGAAGCAGTAGCCAGAGAAGAGCAAGAAAGTAAGCAGCCGCATCCTGAAGGAAGAGAGCACAGAAGCAGTCAGAGAAGAAGCAGCAGTCAGAAGAAGCCGCAGCAGCAGCAGCAGCAGCAGCAGCAGAGACGTCAGAAAGATCAGCGGTAGAAGATGCAGGTCCCGTGTTCCAGCCCCGACGTTCGCCCCCTTGTTCCCGGCTCCCCAACCCTTCCTAACTCAGCCCCTCGGAGGATGGCCCAGTGTTGGGTCATTCTGCCCGTTCCTCGCTCTGGAGTGCAGCGGGGAGCGACTCCTCGCCCCATCCCCGCCCTAACTTGGCCCCTCGGAGGACGGCTCACTAGGTCGTTCTGCCCACTTCTCGCACAGGAACGCTGCGTAGAGCAACTCCTTTTCCCCCGTCCCCAGCCCTGTCCTGCCAGCGCCCAGTTCCCAGTGTCCTGCTGGCCCCCCAGGGAACGGCTAAAGTCCCCCGAGGCCGTTCCGCCGCTCCCCGCTCCAGAACCCAGGGCGGGGGGCGACAGATAGCCACTTGCAGAAAATTGAAATTAGATCCTTATCTCTTACCTGCACAAAAATCAAATCTAAATGTATCAAGGAATTAGATAATTAAACCACCTACCATACAACTGCTAGAAGAAAAATTAGGATGAACATTCCAGCGTATGGGAGTTGGAAATGATTTCCTCAACAAGACTCCTAACATGAAAGAATTACAGTAAAAAATCAATGAGTGGGATGCCATTAAACTAAAAAGTTTCTGCACAGCCAAGGAAATAGTCAAAACAGTCAAGAGACAACCTACAGAATGGGAGAGAATCATGGCCTGTGATCCCTCTGTAAATCCAAAATTTACAAAGAACTCAAAAACCTCAATAACAAAAACACAAACAGTCCTATCAATAAGTGGTCTGGAGAGGTAAAAACAGAAACTGCTCAGCAGAGGACATTGAGCAAGCCAATGAATACATGAGAAAGTGTTCTAAATCACTAATAATCAGAGAAATGCAAATCAAAACTACATTAAGATTTCCCCTCACTCCAGTCAGACTGGCAAAGATAAGGAATACAAACAGTAACAAATGCTGGAGGGGTGTGGGGAGATAGGAACACTAGTACACTGTTGGTATTGCAGACTGGTCCAGACTGGTCCACTCTGGAAAGCAGTGTGGAGACTCCTCAAAATTTAGGGTTGGATCCACCATATGACCCAGCCATCCCTCTTCTGGGTATTTTTCCAGAGGAGTTAAAATCAACACATTACAGCAACACAGCAAAATCCATGTTCATAGCAACTCAATTTACAATAGCTAAATTATGGAACCACCCAGATGCCCCTCACTGGATGAATGGATCCAAAAGCTCTGGTATATATGTATACAATGGAATTCTACTCAGCTATTAGAAACAATGATCTTGCATCTATTGAAGGTAAATGAATGGCATTGGAAGAAATCATGTTGAGCGAAGGTAGCCAAATCCAGAGAGTCAAGGACTGAATGATATCCTTCATTTGTAGAGGCTGGACCTAAACCCAAGCTTGGGAGTAAAGTAGACAAACTCATGTATTAGGTCCATAGAACAAAAATGCAAAATGTTAATATTTATGAGATACATTTGCAAAATATTTCATAAGGTATTTGAACAAGCTATGCTGCATACCTATACAAAATCATAAATAAGTTTCCTCCAGTTTCCAAAACTATATTCCCAATTTCCTTCTGAAATGGTATTGGTACTCACTGGCATAGTCTTAATATCTTGTGTTCCTACCAACAGTCTACTCGATGCACCTAGACTTTTTCCATCATATGCCTCAGTTTTTTCCACTTGCACATATTTAGATATTTGTTACAGCAGCACCCCACTTCTGTATTCATTTCCCTGTGCTGCCATGGCAAAGTACCACAAACCGCATAGCTTGAAACAACAAAAATTTATTCTTTCTCAATTCCCTAGGCCAGAATTTGATTCCAAAATGTTGGCTGACTCGGTCCTCAATTGGGGTTCCTCTGGGGCTCTCCAAATTCATCCAGGTTGTTAGTATAGTTCAGTTCCTTCAGGCAGCTGCTCTGAGCTCCTGGAGGTCTACCCATGCTCTTTGTCCCTTGGCCTCTTCATCTTTATACTTGCAGCAGCACAAATCCTTCTGCTGTGGCAAACCTTCGTCTCTACTGCATTCAGCTAGAGAACACTTTTTAAGGGGCTGGTTGGTGTGAGGATGCCAATCCTACCAGGACACTTTCATTGTTCAGGGTCCTCTCATCCAGGACCCTGATTACATCTGCAGAATCCTTTTGCCAGCACTTAATTAGTGTTGGATTGACAACTAATAAAAGCTGTATGGACACAATGGCTTGAACTCTCAGGGCATCTGAGAGTCTATACTCTCTTTCTTCCATCCAGGAAGCCATGGTGTCACTCTTATTTCTCACTTACCCACAACTTTGTCCTACCATTATACCTTTCTCAGTCCAAGCTGGCTGTTTCTGCTGATATATCATTCTCAAAAACTGGTAGGTCTCCTGTGCATGTCATGCCTTGTTGTTTAATGTTGGACAGGAAGTTACTTCTCTCTCTGAATATCTATTTCTGTATCTATAACATGGAGAGGTCCCTGCCTCCCATGTACTGTTCTGAAGTCTAGGCAACCAGGCAGAGGCCCTGACCCAGAGCCAGGTTGTGTGGATCACCTCTCTGCAGCTCCTTCTCCCACATGGTGTCCTCATCTGTGAAGCACATGCTAACACTTTCCACTTCTGCCCTCTTCATGTGGCTTCAGAGGCTGAGGGAGATGTGCTAAGCTCTCTTCCTGAAGGCTGCTCAGAGCTGGTGAGCTCAAGGTGTCCCTCTGCCTCCATGAATGCCTCTCAGTGTCTTCAGCTCTGCCGAGGAGGTGACTGGCACTCCATCACCTCCAACAGCAAGCACCTTTTGCTGTGTGCCCCTGAGCAGAATGACTTCAGGGTGGTGACCTGCCTTGAAGAAACCTAGAATGGACTAGCAGCTACAGAAGCTGTTCTGTGCCAAGGAGAAGCAGGGCTTTCCTGCTTTGTCTACTTAAAGTAAAAAAAAAAAAAAAAAAAGACCGGGTAGATGCACAGTCCATCCACAGAGACGTCAGGATTTGTTCCACATGTCAGGCATGTTTTTAATTTAATGGTTTATATTGTGGTGGATGGTGTTTACAGCCGTGAAGTCAGCAAGAGACAGGAATTGTGGGCCCCGGAATCTTGCCCAGCACGCAGGCTGGTTTAAGGGATGACATTGTGCCTTGGCTCACTGGTTGGGGTGTAGGTTGCCTGCTGGGCACATCAATCCCAATGGAGGAGAAAGTGGGGAGGAGATGGAGACATGGAGAGGCTGAACCTCTGCAAACTCACTCTGCCTCACCTGGGGGCCCCTCAGCCCTTCCCTATGGAGAAGTCAGTTCACAATTGGCTGCAGCTCCACACACTCTTCACATTGCCATGGGGCCAAGTTTCCAGAGTCAGGACACCCTCAAGCAGATGGCCTCTGCTTCAGGGGAAAAATAAATACAGGGGCTTCTGGGGCCCCTTGTCACTACAGTTCAAGAGCCCCACCTTCCTGGCCTCAAGCTCATGTTCGGTCTCCAGAAGAATCTGGCCCTCCTGTCCCGAAATTCAACATGACCCCGTGCTTCTTGGGAGGTGAGAGAAGCCATCTTGGACTGAGGGAGCTGGAGTCTAGGGAGGAAAGAGCTGGCTACATGGGCCTTCCTCAGGCTGAGTCGGCGGGGAGAACCATAGACCAGGGTACAAGGAAGCTGTATCTGGGAGAGGGTGGCACACTAGCTGGGGGAACAGAGAGCTCCCATATGGGCCCAGAGATGTGTGCATGTGGTGGGGAAAGTGGGTGTGGGACAGGGTTGGCCCCTCCCTGACTGCCTCCATCTGACTATAAAATGCCATACAGTGTCTCCCTTATCTGCTGGGCATATGTCCCAAGACCCTTGGCAGATGCCTAAAACCTCAGTACCAGATGCCAGCTCTCCTGGTTCATTAGTGCATGATAACCACATATAATAATGGATACCTGCATATAACATGATTTGCTCAGTTTTGTCCTGGAGGCTTCCACTTTCCTTCTCCCCCTCCCCCCCATTCCCTTTAGCTTTACTGTTTCTCCTATGATCACATGACTTTGGTGAAGTTTAGTTTATACATCAGGCACAAGAAGAAATTAACAACTTATAGTAGATTTTAGCAACCCCATGTCCCTTTTTTTCTGTTTGTTTGCTAAGTCAAAAACATTCAGCTTTCCACTTCAAGGAAGCACATCCTGGCCTCTCTTTGGCATACCCTACACACCAGGATTGTTGCTGTGATAACCAAGACAGCTGCCACTAACATACAATATGAAGACTCAGACAAAGGGACAGTTCACATCCCAGGTGGGCAGGACTGAGCAAGGGGATGTGAAATCTCACCATGCTGCTGAAGGGAGTGTGCAATTTAGGAGTTAAGAATCATTTCTGGAATTTTCCATTTAATATTTTCAGACGCTGGCCAGCAGAAACCCCGGTAATCACAACCTATGGTATGAGGGATGACTGTACAGTAGGCAGGGCTAGCCTGTGGCTGAAATTCTGTGTGACTGGCCGCCTGGTGGACTAGTGGATTGCACCACATGGTGCCAGTGTGCTGGGCACCCCTCCCTGGCTCTCGCCAGCTGACGTTGGCCTCTAAGAGGCTATCCCGGAGAGTGCACTGCTTGTACAAATAAATACAAGACCCCGCAATTCCCTGCCTTCCAAAGGAGAGCTTCCAAAGCAAGAATCTCTAGATTTGGAAACGATCCCTCCTTCAGAGATTAATTCCTTCCTTATGTCTGGAGTCTGATAAAAACCAGGCCCATTTGAACGCGGCCCTGCTGCGTGAACAGCGGGTCGGAGTATCTGCAGAGGTCTTTGTGGGGAGTGTTTCGCTCCTTGGCTGGCTGAGCGCATGTAGACAGGCTTAAACCCCAAGGATATAGTCGGGCTGGCCGGGCACATCAGTCCCAATGAAGGAGAAACTGGGGAGGAGATGGAGACATGGAGGGTGCCCAGGGGAACAAAGGCCTTGGAGGAAGGCGGCAGTGTGGGACGGGGACTAGGAGTAAAGGCATTGGCTGCAGGGGCACAGTGGGGGTGGGTAGGGGTCCAGGGAGTAAGGGCATTGGCTGCAGGGTCACTATGGAGGTGGGTAGGGGTCCCAGGAGTAAGGGCGTTGGCTGCAGGGTCACTGGGGGCGGGGGTAGGGGTCCCAGGAGTAAGGGTGTTCACTGCAGGGTCACTGTGGGGCAGGGGTAGGAGTCTCAGGAGTAAGGGCATTCACTGCAGGGTCACTGGGGGCAAGGGTAGGGGTCCCAGGAGTAAGGGCGTTAGCTGCAGGGACACTGCGGGGTAGGGGTAGGGGTCCAGGGAGTAAGGTCATTGGCTGCAGGGTCACTGGGGGCAGGGGTAGGGGTCCCAGGAGTAAGGGCATTCACTGCAGGGACACTGTGGATGGGGAGTAGGGGTCCCAGGAATAAGGGCGTTGGCTGCAGAGGCACTGTGGGGCATGGGTAGGGGCCCGGGAGCAAGGGCATCTGCAGGAATGTTGGGGGTGGGCAGGAACAGGTGTGGATTCCTTCAGCAAGTGCAGAGGAGGGGCACCAATTTGCAGTTGTCTGCAGAGTGTCTAGTGTGTGGTCGGGAGGACAGGACCACCTCTGCAGAAACTCTGCCCAGGGCCTAGAGGCACCAGAACTGAGTGACCATTGTGCTCACCCTCACAGAGTGCTGCACAGCTGGGACTCCAGCCCCAGAGCACTGTGCAGCCTCTGCTGACCAGCAAGCAGGGTGGGCACCAGGACAGGCAGAAGCCTCGCCCAGGGGCTCCCAAGGTAGGAATAATCTGATGAATAAAGCCTCATAGGGATGGAGACCAAGACTAGGGAAGGGGATCATGTGGGGAGTCCCCAGGGCCCTCCCTCAGTGACTGTCCATGTTCCAGGCACTTGTGGGCGCTAGCATGGCCAGAGGTGAGAGCAGTGTACTGGGGGGTTGTGCAGGAGTTCAGTGGGGTGCTGGATGTGTTGGCCCTGGTGTGTGCTCAGGTATTTCTATACTTGATTGTGTGTGCATGCTTGCTGTGGTGTGCTCATGTGTTTGTACATGTATGGTGCACAGGTAAGTGTATACTAAGGTGTGTGTGTGAGTGTATGGGGTGGTGTCTACTGCACCTAAAACCTGAGTTGTTTAACCCCTAGCTTGGGGGTTTACCACAGTGACTTCAGGCCCAGGAACATTTCCCAGGACTTGAGACAAGTGCTAAAACCCAGTCATAGGCCACCTGGGACTGTGCTTGCCCAAACTTGCCCTCAAGGTCGCATTCCACTGAGGGCAGTGTTGGAGAGTCATCAGTCCATCAACAAGAACCGAGTTCCCAGAGTCACCTCCCTCCCCCTCCTGGGGTGCAGCTGCTTCTCTGAGGTCCAGCTCTTGGTTCCACTGCTGCTGGGAATTCTCCATTGTCATGAAAGACCCTGACACATAGTGTCCTGTATTTCTGCCAGTGAGATGTGGGACTCACACCTGCACCCCACCTCATCTACAGCCAGACTAGCTGGGTTCTGGACAGTGAATCTGCAGCTGCACGGCTGAAAAGGAACTCAGGCCACCCCTGTCAGATCACCAGAGCTCTCCTGAATGTTAGGGCAGGGCTCACACAGACCCCAGGAAGAATTCTAGGCAGGTGCACTGGTCACTTCTGCCTTGGACAGGTAGCCATTCTTGCACCTGTAACCAGGACCCTGTATGACATTGGGGCTTGAAATCAGTGCTGTTGACAGCATCCAGGGCCCCTGCTATGGTTTGAAAATGGTGCAGAGAGAGTGGAAGCTTATTCATCATGGTGTCAGAGATAGCCTTTGGGAGGCAGTAGGGGTTAGGTGAGTTCTTATCCACCACGTGCTTGGAGATGGCCTTTGGAAAACGATCAACGTTATGTGAGTCCATGATTGAGTCCTGGTGACTTTGTAAGTGAGACCAGAAGAGACAAACACCTGAACCCTGTCTGTAGTCCTGTGATGCCCTGTGCCACACTGGGACTCTGCTAACAAGCACTATCACCAGGCATAGACTTTTATCTTGGGCCTCCAGATCTGTGAGCCGAATAAGCCTGTCTTCTGTACGGCATACCCAGCCTGTAGCAGCGTTATTAGCGATGGAAAATAACTGAGACAGGGCCAGCTCTGTCTCAACATGCTGCTCTCAACCCATACAGCCTGTAAAGGTGGAAAGGCCGGATGCTGGATCAGATGCGGAACACCACCAGCCCCCAAACTCACCACAAACAGGCATCACAACCACAAGTTGTGACAGGGAATTTTCAGCTGCACTGTCTGAGGGGACCACCATCATACAGGCCATCTGTCATTGACCAAAGCATCATAATGTCAACCAGGACTGTATATGGAACACTAAAAAGTGAAATAAAAACCAGATAGCACCAGTCATTTGGTGGATCAGGAGACAAAGTGGCCTAGCCATTACTGAGTTCAGCAGTGGACACCCAATTTCCTGTGGTATAAGTCATGGGTTGCGTGAGTACATCTGCTGTCTCCCTGCATAGACGTAGGCAAGCATGGGAGCACAAGCAGAGAGGCTCCCTCCAGCCCATCCTCCATGAGGCACTGGTCTCAGGATCTCTGAAGTGGATGCAGAGTTGCCCCAGGGCTCTTTGACAGCGGCCCTAGTACCTCAGTGGCCACATACCTAGCCCCAACCCTAGCCCTGTTTTGAACTGAAGGCCTTCAGATATTTGGGGTGGTTTCAAGGTCTTATAAGTTCCGGGTGTTTCTTGCTGGTTGACTTGTGTGTGTGTGTGTGTGTGTGTGTGTGTGTGTGTGTGTGTGTGTGTGTTTATGTGAAGTTCTTGCTCTTACTGAGGCTTGTGTTGAACTTCTGGGCTCAAGCCATGCTCCTGCCTGTCTCCTGAGCAGCTGGGACAACAGCATTACACTATGCCCAGCTTCTTGATGACCATGCCCCTAAGGCAGAGGTGACTGTGCTTTGAAACAAGTGTTCCTTCTCTTGAGCTTCAGTCTAGTTAAAATGTGTTTTGATAGTGCAAGTCAAACTTTAAAACAGCATGGAATTTACTGCACAACCGACAGACTGCAATGTAGCTAAGACTCAGTCTCAGGCTTCATAGTTTTGTGTGGCATACCAATCTCCTTCATTGTCTTTGTCTGTCTTTATAAATAATTTAAAATACAGACTTCATCTGTTTCATTGCTGAAGCCAGTTTGGAACCCCTGAGCCCTTCCTGGGGTTATTCTTCTGCTATTCCTTTCCTCTTGCTGATGGAGTTGACATACAAACACAAGTTTACTATCGTTGGTCCTGAAGACCCTCTTTCAGGCATCTCTGTAGGAGCATGCTCACTGATGGGTCCCCTCCAGAGCACGTACCTGTGTGTCTTAACATTTCCAAAGCCATTAGTAGTCACTCCCCGTGACAGGAAGGAAGGTGCATGGATGCTGTGTATGAGTATTCTTCCCTATTTTGTGTTTCAAATCTCTATAAGGAAAAGGAGAATCTTTTTTAAAATATATTTTATTATGGAATTGAGTTATTGAACAATCATAAATGCATTTAAAGTAACAATATGATATACATATACTCTTAAACCAGAATTACTCCCTATTCTCCCTCCCTGTCCCCTTCCCCACCTACTCTATCCTCCCACTACATAGCTATGATTGCCCTAGATTATGTGTTACTATGCCTTTGTTGGGTATAATGCATGAGATTAACTACCTTTCACACAGGCCTGGGTTTGCTCCAGCCAAAAAGGAGGCTCTTTTCAAGCAGAACTCAGTTGACAGATATGGAGTGTGGGTGTTGGGATGGATTCCAAGTCCAAGAGCCTTGGATGAGTTTTAGGCTGCATTTGGACAGCAACAAGTACCATAACTCTAAAGCCCAAGACCCTAAAAGATTAAAATCCTAAAAATGTAAACCTGGAAAGAGTTAAAATTCTTTAAAAGACATAATTTGCATATTTATTTATTTATTTATAGACAGTGAGAGAGAATCAATTTTATTTATTCATCTGGCCTTTGTTTCTCTGACACTAAATTGTATATATAATGCTGGGTTCAAACCCAGCTCCTCATGCTCCAGCCCTAATTTGCATTTTTTTTAAAAGAGAGAAAGGGATAGTGAGAAAGAGAATCAATTTTATTTAGTTTTTCATGTGGCTTTCATTGCTCTAACACTTACATGGTGCTGGGGTTCAAACCTGCATCCTTGCACATGCCAGGCAAGCACTGTAACTGCTGAGCCACCACTCCAGTTCCCCTAATTTTCATTTTTAAAAGCAGATTTATTTAATAAACATGAAAACACAAGAGAACATAGGACACTTTACACAATAAATTAGGTAATAGCAACATACACATTTTTTATTAGTATATAGAGATACAATTGAGGGGGAAACATTATCAAAATAATAGCAATCAATATATATACTTTGTTATCCAAGGGTAATGCCAAAACATGGATGACCACCTTGGGTTTTACCTGTTGCAGTTTCCCCCAGAAGAACTCATGTGTTAAATGGCTACCTCATGGAGGAATGACATCAGCTTCTGGGATGGTTCCCCCATCTTCCCAATCTCCAAACTCCTATGAGTTCTTCATATGCCCTCCCCCCTCCCCATCCCCCTCTCTACACCTCCAAGCATCCTAGAGAGCCATCCCCCTATTACTCTGAAAGTCATTCACTTTGAAGTTTTGTTAGGTTAGCCATCTGCCATACTGCTTCCCCATATATGCTAGCATCAACAGATGAGAGAAACCATTCGGCCCTTGAGTCTCTGAGATTGGGAAACTTCACTAAGCATAATTCTATCCATCTCCATCCATTTGATATCAAAAGCCATAATATCATCTTCTCTAATGGCCGAGTAGTATTCCATTGTATGTATGTACCAAAGTTTTTGTTTCCACTCGTCAAGTGAGGGGCATCTGGGTTGGAAAAAATATGGAATGCCAAACGAATTTGCATGTCATCCTTGCGCAGGGGCCATGCTAATCTTCTCTGTATCGTTCCAATTTTAGTATGTGTGCTGCCGAAGCGAGCACAACATACACATTTTTACAAGCATAAAAACTCAGATGTAGTAATGTCACATGGGTATAATAGTTACAAGAAGATGAACTGTATTACAAAGAAATAGATCAGAAAGTGAAATATATTATACATATCACTATGGCTGGTAATTGTGTGCATTGTATTTATAACTATGGTCATCTGAAATAACATCAGGGACAATCTAAGCCTTCAAAAACTGAGATTGGTTACCACTGCATATGCAGTGTCCCAGGAAGCCAAGATCTTGAGAAAGTGTCTTTTGTGAATGCAGATATATAAAAGGGACATCCCTTCATTCTTTTATGTACACACAAAATCAGCATGGTGATATGCATTTTCTTTTGTGCAAAATGCACAGAATGAATTAGGACTCTCTTTAAAAGTTTTTTTTGTTTGTTTGGTTTTGGTACCAGGGATTGAACCCAGGAGTACTTAACCACTAATCCATATCTCCAACCTATTCTATTTTTTATTTTGAGACAGGGTCTCACTAAATTCCTTAGGGCCTAAGTTGCTGAGACTGACTTTTTTTTGTATTTTTTTATTAAGGTGTTGAGTTATTTTACAATTCTAAATGCATGTAAAGTAACAATAAGATATGCATTTGCTCCTAAATCAGAGTTACCTCCACATTGCCCATATTCCAGACTCTTGATTCTTAGATTATGTGTTGCTGCACCTATGCTGGGTCTACTACATGAGCTTGACCTCTCGCCCAAGTCTGGGTTTTGCTCTAGCCTCCACAAATGAAGGAAAACATTCAACCCTTGAGTCTCTGGGTTTGGCTAACTTTGCTCAGTATGATTTTTTCCATTGCCATCCATTTGTCTTCAAAGGCCGCAATACTGTTGTTTCTAAAAGCTGAGTAGAATTCCGTTATAGCTTTTATATATATATACATACATATGTACAAACATACCAGAATTTTGGGTCCATTCATCCAGTGAGGGACATCTAGGTTGATTCCATAATTTAACTATTGTAAATTGAGCTGCTGTGTCACTATAATGTGCTGATTCTAACTCCTCTGGGAAATACCCAGAAAAGAGATACCTGGGTCATATGGTAGATCAAACCCTAATTTTTAAAGGAGTCTCTATATTGCTTTCCAGAAAGGCTGTAGCAGTCTGCTGTTCAACCAACAGTGTGCTAGTGTTCCTGTCCCCCACAACCCCTCCAGCATTTGTTATTGTTTATATTCTTTATCTTTGCCAATCTGACTGAAGGGAGGAAAAATTTTAATGTAGTTTTGATTTGCATTTCTCTGATTACTTGTGCTTTAGAACACTTTCTCATGTGTTCATTGGCTTACTCAGTGTCCTCTGTTGAGAAGTTTCTGTTTAGCTCTCTGGCCCATTTATTGATTGGATTGTTTGTGTTTTTCACATTAAGTTTTTTGAGTTCTTTGTAAATTTTGGATATTAGTCACTTGGAGGAATCACAGGCCATGATTATTTCCCATTCTGTAGGTTCTGTCTTGACGGTTTTGACCAATTCCTTTGCTGAGAAAAATCTTTTTAGTTTAATGGCATCCCACTCATTGATTCTTGACTTTAATTCTTTAGCTTTGGGAGTCTTGTTAAGAAAGTCATTATCTACTCCCATATTCTGGAGTGTTGCTCCTAATTTTTCTTCTAACAGTTGTGTGGTAGATGGTTTAATTCCTAGTTCCTTGACTCATTTAGATATGATTTTTGTGCAAGGTAAGAGATAAGGATCTAATTTCAATTTTCTCCAAGTGGCTATCCAGTTTGTCCAGCACCAGTTGTTGAATACGCTGTCATTTCTCCATGTAAACCCCTTTGTCAAAGATCAAATGTTTAAAGATTTGTGGGTTTGTCTCAGTCTTCTATTCTATTCCATTCCATTGGCCTTCATTCCTATTTTGATACCAGTACCATGCTGTTTTGTTACTCCAGCCTTATGGTATAATTTTAGATCTGTCATTGCAAATCCACCTGTTTCGTTTTTCTTGCTTTGTAATGTTTTGGCCATTTTGGGTTTCTTGTTCCAAATGAATTTGAGAATTGCTTTTCCTATAGCTGTAAAGAATGACATTGGTATCCTAATGGGGATTGCATTGAATCTGTACAGTGCTTTCAGCAGAAGGGTCATTTTAATTATATTAATTCTGCCTAACCAAGATTATGGAACAGCTTTCCATCTTCTCAGACTTTCTTCAATTTCTTTCTTCAGTGTTTGATAATTTTCATTGTAGAGGTCTTTTACTTACTTTGTTAGATTAATTCCCAAGTATTTTATTCTTTTTGAGGAAATGTAAATGGGGCTGATCTCCTGATTTCTTCTTCTGCCCTATTGTAGCATAGAGGAAAGCTATTGATTTATGGGTATTGATCTTGTAGCCTGCCACTTTGCTGAATCTGTTTATAAGCTCAAGCAATTTTCTGGTGGAGTTTTTTGGATCTTCCAAATATAGAATCATATCATCAACAAAAAGGGATAGTTTGTTTCCTCTCTTCCTATTCCTATCCCTTTGATTCTCTTTTATTGCCTCATTGTTCCAGCTAGGGTCTTGAGGACAATATTGAATAAAAGTGGTGAGAGCAGGCAGATTTGTCTTGGTCCCAAAGTTTAGTGGAAATGCTTTCAGCTTTTCTCCATTTAGTATTATTATTCTTGCTGAGGGTTTGTCATATATAGCCTTTACATTGTTAAGGTAAGTTCATTTGATCCCTATCTTCTCCAGAGTTTTGAGCATAAATGGGTACTGGATTTTATCAAAGGCCTTTTCTACATTAATTGAGATGATCATATTTTTTTAAGAGAGAGGGACAGTGAGAGAGAGAGAGAGAAATAATTTTAATTAGTTTTCCATAGGACTTTTGTTGCTCCAAGACCTCACTGTATACATTGTGCTGGGGTTTGAATTCGCGTACTTGTGCACGTCAGGCAAGTGCCATAACCACCGAGCCAGCGCTCCAGCCCCAATCATATTGTTTTTATTCTTAATTCTGTTTAAGTGATGAATCACATTTATTAATTTGCATACGTTGAACCATTGAGACTGGCTTTGAACTTGTGGTCCTCCTGCCTCAGCCTCCTGAGCTGCTGGGATTACAGGTGTGGGCCACCACACCAGGCTCTCTCTAAAAATCTGGACATGGCTTATAACCTCCAGTATTGGAAATGATGCAAATATAAAATATATAGCATAGAAAATCATAAAAAATAATCCTGATATGATAGTGTAGTATGCCTTTTTTTCTCTCTTGCAGTGCAGGGATTGAGCAGAGAGCTTTATGCATACACTGTATATTTATAAAAATGATTCAGTTTCCTTTATAAGACATTTATTGAAGAGCCTAGTAGGGGGTCAAGCATTTTTGTTGGGGATACAGTGAAGAAAAGAACAGGGTGACCCACCCATCTTTCATGGAGGTCTCAGTCCAAAGAAAATAGAAGGTCAGGCTCAAACAGTCCTAAAAATAAATCCACCATAAGCCGAATTTCAGCTTGTAGAATGATTATAAAACAAAAGATCTGGCCTCATATTAGCGTATCTGTAAATGTCTGCATTGCTCTATTTCATCTCCTCTGCTGACATTAGTGTGCAGAGTAGACACAAAGTAGGTACTTCAAGTGACCAATGCTGCTTTGAGAATAGACGTTTGAAGTGGCTCTTTTAAAGAGAGAGAGAGTCTTTTAAAGAGAAAGATGGTCAGTTAGAGAGAGAGAGAGTCAGTTTTATTTAGTTTTTCATATGGCTTTCCTTACTTTGACACTTACTTGTGTACGTAGTTCTTGGGTTTGAACTCACATCCTCGCACATGCCAGGCACACATCGTAAATGCTGAGCCAGCACTCCAGCCCATTATGTTGCTTATGAACTGACTTCTTTTGCTAAGATTTTTGTCTTTGTGACAATGTACAATATAAACATTTACTCACATAAATTGTGGTGCTGATTGTGATTAGCAGCCCCCCACCCACTTTACTTTTTCCTATGGGATTTGCAGTTTGGGGGAATTGTGATTTCAGGACACTAACATTTGAGATATTAATCTTTTGGGATTATGATTTTTGGAATTTTAGATTTCAGGGTTTGAGGCTAGGATGGTGTCTCAGCAGTTACAGTGCTTGCATGGCATATGCAAGGACAGGTTCAAACCTCAGCACCATGTACACATGAAGTGTTGGAGCAACAAAAACCATGTGAAAAAACTAAATAAAGTTGATTCTTTCTTTCTCTCACTGTCCCTCTCTTTCTTAAAGAAAAATTATTTCAGGGATTTTTGCTCTTTGAGGATTTTAATATTTGGGATTATGGCATTTGGGAGTGTGTCTTTCAAAATTATAACTGACATCCTATGGGGTCACGGGAGTGCTGGGAACAGCATCAGATGTTGTGCCTGTGTATTTGGATTGTTGTACAATGTTTATTGTGCTTATTTCTGCCTTGTACTCTCCTTTTGAGCTGAGCCTGAGAGAAGTTGGCATCCTTAGTTAGCTTTCCTGGCCACTCACACAGGAGTGTCTGCCACGGCTTGTGGGGGCCAACCCACCAAAACCAGTGTAGGGAGAGTGCCTGGCACCTCTCTGACCCCCAATTCAAGTGTAGTAGACTCTCAGCTCCTAGCAGAGCAGTGTGTGTGTGTGTGCACGCACGTGCGCACAGAGACTGGTGTGGACCAACTGAAAGCCATCAGGTTCAAACAGAGGGACTGGTGTCAGAGCCTGACAGAGCTAGGGGAAGCCATGAAGTGTCCTGGAGCAGCTGCCTGGCACTGGGAACTACTGCAGAGACTGTCACAAGAGTGCAGTCTTGCATAGAAATCACTTCTGCATTCAGCCTTGGGCTGGAGCCAGACACTGACCCCGAGCATCTTAGTTGATCCTGTGACTGAGAGCTACTTCACAGACAGCTTGCATGGGCCTCTCCACGTCGCCTTGCGTCCTCTCTGCGAGTAACTTTACTAGGGCGCGCACCTTGCTTTCCCAGGGAATTCGTCATCTCTGGAGAACCTCTCATGTTTGTGCTTTTGACTTTGACACATACAGACAAACGACATCTACCAATTCAGGTGCACAGACATGACCCCAGGGCGTCACCAACATAGACAGGGCATACCCTCTCAAGGCCTCCCTCAGGTGTTCTGCACCTTCTGTCTCTCATGCCCCATGAGGGTGTGGCTTTGGCATTCACAGGGGCCATCGGTCCACAAGGGCCATCAGTGCATTGTTGGGGGCTGCCTCCCAGGGCCAACGCCATTGGGGCATCAAAGAGTGTGCTTTGATATGGACCAGGGCTTGTGTCTGGGCATTCCCTGGGCTGGGAAAAGACTAACAGCCACAAAGCCAAGCCCAGCAGTGCATTTCCCTCTGTCCCCTTGACTCTTGTGTTTCCCCCACCTGTTCAAGGAGGGTTGTGTAGTGATTTCCATCTTTAAAGAAAGGAATTGGTGCATCCTGACTGGGACTTGCAAGAAGGGACATCCTTATGTGGTTACTGCTCAGAGTGGCCAGCTAGCCCTTTTCCCCTGCAGGACACCCGAGACCCAGGTCATCTTTTACGTCTAGATACACACAGAAAGTGGTCACGTTGAAATCAAATGTAGACAACTCCTGCCAAAAAAAACATTTTCACAGCAAAGGCCAAACAAATACGCATGCCTTACATTTTAGGTGTGGTGCCTTGTGGGGTCCCTACAGAGGCCTGCCTGGCCCCTGCCCAGTGGCTCCCAAACTCACACCTCCAGGTGGATGATCAAGGACTGTCCCTAGATACTCCTACCCCTCCACTCACTCTCCACTAAAGAAGCCAGGTGAGGGAGGCCTGAGTTGCAGGTCTCTGCTGGAGGGGAAGCTGGCAGAATGGGGCTGGGTGCTCTGGGAAAGGATCCAGCAGCATTGGGGGACACCTCCACAGTGCCACGCCTTGTGGACAGATGGGCGCCCAGCCCCCTGCCCTCTGAGCCTTGAAGACCACCTACTCCACGGTCGAGGAGCTGAGCCTGGGAGTGGTCCCGCCTACTGTGGGTGGGGAGAGACCTTGCTCATCGTTGTGCCAGAAGAGAGTGCCTGCAGCATGTACCCCTATGCATGTCCTGAGGTTAGAGGGCTCAACAACAGCGTTCCAGTGCATGGGCTACCGATGCCATCTGTGTCCAGGCATCAAGGACAGTGGCACCTTCATCCCACAGGAACCCAAGCACTTGGGACACAGATGTGCAATGGAGGAAGCGAAGAACAGGAGCATCCTCCCCAGAGCCCTGAGACTGGGAGACGAGATCATGACAAAGCAAGATGTCACCGTGGACAGTCCTATGAGATTAGAAGCCAGCAGGGCATGCACAGGAGATGAGGTCAGGACCCAGAGGGGCCAGCACTCAGGCTGCTCCACCTCACAGGGCAGTTCCATCTCCCTAGAGCTGCTCTATGTTACCAGGGCTGCTGTGCTCACCAGAGCCTTCCACCTGCACAGGGCTGCTCCACCTGCCCAGGGCTACTCCACCCCATTAGGTCTGCTCCACCTCCTCACATCTGCTCCACCTCTCCAGGAGTGCTCTATCTCCCCATGGCTTCTCCACCTCCCATAGCTGCTCCACCCCCGCAGGGCTACTCTACCTCCCCAGGGATGCTCCATCTCCCCATGGCTGATCCACGTCCCTAGGGCTGTTCCACAGCTCCAGGGCTGTTCTACCTCCCCAGGGCTGCTCCATCTCCTTAGGACTCCTCGACCTCCCTAGGGCTGCTCTACCTCCCCAGGGCTGCTCCACCATAGAAGAAAGGAGAGGGAGGGAATGGGGCAGCCTCAGCTGTGACCTGTCATGATGAGGAGCCTAGCATTACTCAATCCCCAGTGCCTCACTTTAGGCCCCAGTCCCTGAACCTCCTTCTCCTAGGTGCTCTCTGGGGTCTTTGCTGCAGATGGCAGGGCTTTGATAGGCCTCTGAATGGGCCACAAGATCAGTGCCCTTCTTGGCATGTCCACGTCACCCTGAACCATTGCAGACTGTTGCACACCCGGACACAGGTGCTCACATGCATGGGGCCTTTCTCCATCCCAATAGGGCACAGGTCCCTACTAACCAGCAGATCCCACACCAGCCTGGCACCTCCAAGAGGGCAGAGAATTGGGGCCTCACCACCCCAAAGGCCACCTAGAGAGAGGATGTCAGCAGTGCCAGGCCTGCACGGCATCCAGCCCTGGCCCCTCTGCTCCCAGTGGGGCCCTCTCAGAGCCTAGAGTCTGGACAACTGAGCCCTGCAGTGTGTGCAGAAGGCTGTGAGGGTCACTTCTGAGAAGCAGGCAGAGACTTGATGGTGGCGTGTCAGCTCAGGAGCCAGAGGCTTAGCCCCATCCCTCTGCAGACCAGGCCCAGTGCTGAGAATTCAGGGCTTCTGTGGTCCTGATCCCTGTGCAATGCCCCAGGAAAGGAGTGCAGGGCCCAGCTCCAAGAATATGCAGCTGGCACAGAGGAGCTCACATGAGTGCACACAGCCCTGCTTCTGGCACATTCCAGGACCAGCTTGCTTCGGGAGGTCTCTCATGCTGCCCTGACTTTCCCTATAGGATGTTAAGGCTCCCTGTGACCGGTGGGGCAGGGCAACTGGGCCCTCCTTATTCCAGGTACAGCCTCCTGCCAAGCGACCAGCTGTGGACCATAGGAACATTCCAGGATAGCCAGGACCCAGGAGGCAAGCCAGGAGGAGAGAGTACTGGGGGTCTCTCCCATTCTGCTGGGGGGAACCTCATGGGGGCCAGGGGAAGTCTCATCCTGGTGGACCTTTCTAGCATCCCTCAGAGCCCTGCAGTGCTAGGATCAGATGCTCTTTGGACATTGAAGTGGAACAAAAGCAGCCCTCGCTCCACCCAAGGCCAGAGCAAACAGCCATGTAGGCACAGCTCTGCAACAGCTCACTCCTCGACTTTCCCAGGGCCACGAGAGTGAGGAACGGCTGCCCCACCCTCCACAGGTGGACTGTGGGACAAGGGCTGGGACTGGGCTGCCTCTGCAAGGCAGGCTTCCTCATCAAGGAACCAGCTGCACCGTCCCTGTGCTGGGGACACAGTGGATGTGTCTGCAGGAACAGAGGCCCGGCTCACGTGACCTCACCAGGGAAGACCTGACAGTGAGGAAACTGAGGCCCCAGTGCGGAGCTGCAGCAGGTCCCAGGCCAGAGTTACCCTGCAGGTGGGAGACCACTCCCTGTCCCTACCCAGCTTGCTGGAGAGCAGGACACAGGCCTCTAGGGAGAGACCAGCACATCCGCTAGCCCCACACCCAGGGAGAACGGTTACTGTGCCCTTGCAGGGGCTTTGGCTTTAAGAATCCTTCCCAGGCCCAGAAGCTTCGTGCTGTGTGTAGCAGACATGGGTCAGCACTAGAATAGAAATTCTATTCTCAAACAGAGCAGCCAGGCCGCTGACATAGGAGGGTGCAGACATCTGCAACTGCGTGACAAGGCCACACAGGCAACCTTGGTGACAGACTAAACCAGGTCTGACTGCTGCAAATTAGCTGCAGATCAGTTAGCTTTGTCTGTGTAACAAACCCACAGCAAAAGTGATGGATCCAGGGTGGAGTGGTAGCTCAGCAGTTACGGCGCTTGCCTGGCATGAGCAAGGGTGCAGAGTCAAACCCCAGTGCCACATACTCATTAAAGTGTCGGAGCAACAAAAGCCACATAAAAAACTAAATCAAATTGATTCTCTTTATCTCTCTGTTCCTCTCTCTTAAAAAAATTTTTTAAAACAAAGTGATGGACTCAGTTGCCAGGAACTTCAATATCTCAAAACTCTACACCAAGAAAGATAAGCAATGAGTGCAGTGTGGGGCACAGGAGTGGGGGCAGGACTGGGCACAGTGCAGCATCCAGCAGTGGAGAGTGGAAAATAATCAAGGTTAACTGGGCATGGTGGGGCACATCTGCAACTCCAGCACTGGGGAGGCTGAGGCAGGAGGATGGCAAGTTCAAGGCCAGCCTCATCAACATCATGAGGCCCTAAGCAACTGAATGAGATGCTGTTTCAAAATAAAAGGGGCTGGGGATGTGGCTCAGTGGTTAAGCACTGGGTTCAATCTCCAGTACTAGTGCTACCGCTACTACTGAAAATATAAAAACCACACTTACATATTAAATGCCTTCCACTATTCTGTGAGGTCTCGTCCCCTGCCTGTTTCCAGAACCTTCTCTATTCTTTTACAGTATTTCCATGCTGGACACAGTTATTTTCAGGTTTCAGTTTTCTGGCTTCTGGCAGTGTTTACCAACATGAACCTGGGAGAGCCTGCTCAGTACAAATCCATGGGTGATAATTCCATCCAGCAGAGTCACGTTTGGTTTCAGGATTGAGCTTGTGGGACAGGTGAGCTCAGCGCAGAGCCTTTGACTAGCGTGCAGGAGGCTCTGGGCTCGTCCCCTGTACCTGCCCACACCACATACGGAGAGAGAAGAAAAGCAGAGGAGCACCCCTCATCTGCAATGCCCATCCCAAAAGTGGTCTTGGGATATTCATACCCACATCACTCTTACAGGTACAGCGCACACCTCACCGCGTTCCATCTCTGCTTCACGTCCACCTAATCATGGTCAGAGGCGTCTTCAGATGGGATTTGTAGTGCGCCTGGACTCTGGCTGGGACCTATCCAACGAAGTCCCACGAGACAGGGTGGAAAGTTCCTCTCGGGCTGTCCTGTCAACGCTTAGCTTTTGGGATTTCAGATTGTCGGATTACAGGTGCTAAACCTGTGACAGTTTCTTTAAAAAGCAACTGTAGGGGCCGATAAGTAGCTCACGGCACTCACAGGTATGGCTCTGCCTGCTCATGTGTGCTCCTGCAAGAATCTGCGCAAGACACCCCAGCAGTGGCCACCAGGTGTTGGACATTTCCCTTTCCATATCACACAGCCTGTCCCAGCACTGTCTGTCCTGGGAAAAACCCAGTGCATTCTTAACCAAGTTCAGAGAGGGAGCCAGCTATGCTCTGGTCCGTGTCCCCATGAGCAAGCAAGCAGTGTGGGGCTCCTGGGGTGACCCTAGGGGCCGTCCTGGCTTGGGGTGCGGCCGGATGCTGGGGAACATTCCAGGCATGCCGGTTGCCTGGCCTTCCTAAGCAGGCTGGGAACAGGCCCGGCCTGGTGGGCGGCTCCTCCCAAGGCCTCTGGCTGACCCTGCACAAAGGCAGGGCGTTCCTCTGCCCCAAGGTTCCTGGACATCTGCAGAGGTCAATCGGCAAGGCCACCAGGCCTTTCTGACAATGCTCATTGGGGGACTCCGCTTGTGATGGGGTGATGTCCTTGCGCCACCTGCAGAGAGACAGTGATCACCAGTGGCTCCCCTGAGCAGCCACAGAGCCTCCTGGGCGAGGTGAGCTGATGGCCTCCTTGGACTCCTGAGTGGAAGCCGGAGGTCAGAATCTTGGGCACCATGATGCTGTCTGCCATCGCACTATCTCTGAGGTCTGTGGGGGAGGGGGTGATAAATTGCTCTGCAGGTCCAGCCTGCCTCCTGGGGGAGCTCAGCTGAGCCACAGCACAGAGCAGACACATGGAGTGGCTGGGGTGGCCAGCCTGGTCCCTCTCCCTATCTCACATCTCCTTGGAGGACTGAGCCCCACCTGCACACACTCTTCTGACCACAGGCATCTGCGTCCGGTTTCCCTAAGTTCAAAGGCAGACAGCTGGCAGGCAGCAGTGCTGGGCTGACCTGCAGCTGGGTGTGTTGTCCGTCTGGACTCTGGTCTGGGAGGAGAGGTGTCGTGTCACTCTGGCCCAGCCCCCCTCCCCTAGCCTGCTCTGATTGAAGCCATGTGTCAGGGCAGCTTGCTTCTGACTTGGGACAGCCGGCAATGGCTGCAGGTGGACCTTGAGTGCTGGGACCATCTGCAAGCTCCCGCAGACCTGAGCATGTTCTCCTAGGGCCTTGGCAGCCCCTCACTTGTGCGCGGGCGAGTTGCTCGAGCACCAAGCTCGCACAGACTCCAGCTGAGGGTAGGGACAGGGCTCAGCACTTCTTAGATGATCCTGAGTGGTACCCATGGCCTTCAGGAAGCTCTGTGGCTCCACAAACCTGAAGCTTCTACAGACAGAGCAAGTGATGTCCACTCACCAGTACAGGACAGTCCTACACAGCTGTGGGGTCACCCTATCCTACAGGGGGAAATCAAGCCACCTTCCAAGGTGGGCCCTTCAGCTAGGAGGAAAAGGTTTCTACTTTTTTAGGGGGTATTGAATCCAGGGGTGCTTTCCACTGAGTACATCCTGAACCCCTCATTATTTTGTTTTGAGACCAGGTCTCACGTCGTTGCCAAGGCTGGCCTTGAACAAGCGATCTTCCTGCCTCCACCTCCTGGGTCAGTGGGATTACAGGCATGCACCAGCCCACCTGGCACAGGGCTCCTACTTTTGAGGTCAGGGAGAGGCGTGGACCTGGCACTGAGCCACACAGCTGTGGGGGGCTGACCCTCCTGCTCTGTGGAGTGGCCAGGGGCAAGGTTGTAGAGCTGCAGGGTGCTAGCTGCCATCTCTGTGCTGTCTTCTCATGCCACCCAGGGTACTCCCACGCACACACTGAATCTCCACCTTCG
>PVKS010033199.1:0-22185 GCA_004027875.1 Aplodontia rufa
GCCCGGGGAGGGAAGGAGGGAAACGCGTGTTTTCTCCTTGTCCTCAGGGGATGGGGCAAGATTATTTTAAGACTTTGCATTTAGCAAGAGGGTGTTCTGAGGATGCGGGCTTGACGTGAGCGCTCCTGCCCAGTGCATCTGCGGATCGGTGAGTCAGCAAGCTATGGAGAGGAGGGACTGCGCAGCCACAGCCAGGGCAGCTGCGTGACGGCTTTGTGGCCCTGTAACCAGGGTCACGGGTGGCCCGTGGGTTGGACACCGGGAGCGTGGGCAGGGTTGGAATCAGGATGCTGGGATCTGTCAGAAGCAGCGTTCGGGACAGGCTGGTCCATTCTCTTCACAAGCTCCTTGTCTTGGTTCCCTGGCTGGGAGCTGAGTCTGGCAGACATTCGGAGACCCTTCCCCGAGGACAGCGCAGAAACTCCCAGGGAGGAGAGAAGGCCAGGCCAGGCCCAGGGGAGAGGCAGTCAAGAGGCAAGAGCTGCAGCAAGCGGTTCCTGACCCAAGTCAGGGGCACCCCAGCAGCAGAATGATAGAATGTTGAGCTGTAAAGCCAGGCTGACCCGAGCGGGGGGCCCAGCTCTGCCACTTACTGAGCACGCTCTCTGGCCAGGCAGGCACTCGATCCCGGCGGGCCTGTTTCCTGCTCTGTAAAATGGGATAGCAAGTGCAATGGCAGGCTCCTGCAGCCCCAGTGACTCCGCAGGCTGAGGCAGGAGGATCACTTGGGTCTGAAAGTTTGAGGCCAGCCAGGGCCACATAGTAAGTAAGACCCTGTCTCAAACTAACAACAAGAAGGACAACAAGGCCCGCCTCATGGGACTAGTGTGGTGTTTGAATGAGATCCACGGAGCTCGAGAGCCGGTAAAAAATGCTCAGAAGTGCTCCAAACGTAGTGGACAAAACTAAAAGGAGTGTGAGGTCCCCCCCAGCCCTCAGATCGTACCCTTCTAGGGAACCCGCTGGCCCAGCCCGCAGTCCCTCTCTCTTCTCCCTGTCCCATTCGGAAGCGCTGCTACTGGCAGTCTCGCTTGCAAAGATGTCCACATTCACGATTTCATCTCATTTTCAGAAGGACCCATTTTACAGAGGGGAGACAGACCCCGAGAGGACTTGCCCACAGTCACAGGTACCGCCAATTCACCTTTTATCATTTTTAGTTGTAGATGAACACAATACTTTTGCTTGCTTCCTTCCTTCCTTTTCTTTATTTTATTTTTTTAAGAGAAAGGGACATTTAGAGAGAGATGGAGAGAGAATCAATTCTATTTAGTTTTTCATGTGGCTTTCGTTGCTCGGACACTTCGTTGTGTACATGGTGCTGGGGTTCGAACCCGCATCCCCGTGCATGCCAGGCAAGCGCTGTAACGGCTGAGCCACCGCCCCAGTCCCTTCTTTATTATTTTTCTGTGTCGCCGAGGTTTGAACCCAGTGCCTCACTTGTGCACTGTACCACGGAGCTGCAAGCCCGGTCCCCTCACCAATTTAGTTTCATTGAGCATTTGCTGTGTGCCAGGCGCTGTGGATCACATTCAAGCCGCACAACAATTGCCTGAGTTATCTCTGTTACCAAAGAGGGGACTCAAGGGAGAAGAATATATCCAAGGTCATAAAGTTTTAAGCACCGAAGCTGAAATTTACCCACCGGCTCGCAGTCCTGGGAGCGCACCAGTCTGCTGTGCTGCAGGCAGAGCTAGGCCTGATTCCTGTCCTAGAGCTGTCCTGATTCCTCTCATTTTTTTTCTTTAAAGAGAGAGAGGGACAATAGGAGAGAGAGAGAGAGAGAATAAATTTTTATTTAGTTTTCCATGTGGCTTTCGTTGCTTGGACACTTTGTTGTGTACGTGGTGCTGGGGTTTGAACTCGCATACTCGCGCATGCTAGGCAAGCACCGTAACCACTGAGCCATCGCTCCAGCCCCTCCTCTCATTCTTTTAAAAAATATTTTCTAGGGGCTGGAGTGGTGATTCAATGGTTACAGCGCTTGCCTGGCGTGCGTGAGGACGCATGTTCGAACCCCAGCTCCACATACACAAGGAAGAGTCGGAACAACAAAAGCCACATGAAAAATTAAATTGATTCTCTCTTTCTCACTGTCCCTCTTTCTTTCAAAAAAGTTTTTTTCTAATGTAGGAAAATATGTATGGCATAATATTTACCACTGAGCCACATCCCGCTTTATTTTTTATTTTTTGCTGTACAAACTGTAGATGTGTATTTTAAAAGCAGAGTTGGTGTCTTCCCTCCCTTCCAGCACATCCGGTCCCCACTGCCCTCCTCCAAGCCCACACCCTTGGACCCAGGACCCTCCACTTTGCAGACTTGGGTGTCCTGGCCCTGCTTGGCTCGCTCCATCCACCCGAACCCTCCTTCCTTGTTTACTTTTTGAGACAGGGCCTCCCTAAATGTTTAGAGCCTCACTAAGTTGCTGAAGCTGGCTTTGAACTTGCGATCCTCCTGCCTCAGCCTCCTGATCGGTTGGGGTTACAGGCTACTCCCGGCTCCATCTCAGCCATTCTTGAAATGGATGGCTCAGTAATATTCTGTTCGTCCAGGGTGTTGAGCAACCAACCTCCAGAGCCCTTTACATCTTGTAAAACTGAAAACGTGTAACCATTAAACAATGACTCCACCCACACCCCCCATGGCCAGCAGCTGCCATTCTACTTTGTATCTCCATGCATCTGGCTGTTGTAGGTTGGCACTTTCCTGACTCATAAAAGTCTGCCTCTGTTTTGCTGTTGAGTCATCTGGGCTCCGTGTCAATGAAATGAGTGGTGTGGACAGTCAAGGCCCCAGTTTACAGGGGGCCAAGCTCTTCCAGGGTGGGTGATCAGGGAGGGCTGCCTGGAGGAGGAGGAGACTTTAAAATCCAGTCCTTTGGCCTTCACTCTTCGTTCCAGAAGGTGAGGAGGCAGCAGGCAGGGTGACTCAGGGATGCTCTGCCCCTTGAAGCCTGCCCTTTGGTTTATGACAGTCACCTCAGCAGCACCAACCTTTGCCCCCAGGTGATCTCCAGTCAAATGGGTGGAGGCGCCAGGCTGTCCTAGAGGGCCAGTGGCTTTGCCGAGGGACAGAAGCCTCCAGAAGCATGGGGACAGGGCTGCGCAGCCAGTCCTTGAGGGAATCCCGGCATTCCTATGGGAAGCTCCAGGAGCCCTGGGGGAGACCCCTCAAGGGCCAATTCCGCCGGGCACAGAGCCTCAGACAAGGGCATGAGAAATCCAGAGCCCAAGGCCTTGATGGAGGCGCAGAAGGGCTGGAAGTCCCTGCTGTGAACCAGCAGCCTGGGGGGAACGTGGGGGACACGGAGCAGCTGATCCAACCCCCACAAAAAGGCAGCCAGTGGTGGAGGAGGCAATCCCAACAGGTATGGTCGGGGGATGAAGGATGGGGGGTCATGGAGAGGGGCTCCCAGGATGGGGACAAGGGCAGCAAAGGTTCAAAGGTCACAGAGAGAGAGGGGCTGTGGACCAGGCAGACAGCACAGCTGTGTTGGAGTGAGGCTGGAGAGAGAGCTGCCCAGGGATGGTGTTTCAGAGGGCCCGGAAGGTATCTGGGTTAGTCTCATGGACACTGGGCAGTCACTGAAGGTTTTAGGATGGGGCAGGGTGGAGGTGATATGGTCACAGCTGTTTTAAGATGATTAAGGTGAGCCGGGCACGGTGGCGCACACCTGTAATCCCAGCGGCTCTGGAGGCTGAGGCAGGAGGATTGCAAGTTCAAAAACAGCCTCAGTGATTTAATGAGGCCCTAAGCAACTTAGCAAGACCCTGTCTCAAAATAAAAAAAGTGTTGGGGAGGTGGCTCAGTTGTTAAGCATCCCTGGGATCAATCCCCACACCAAAACAAAAGATGACGAATGTGGCAATGTGCAGGGTGGGTGAATGGAGCAGGAGGTCAGCCCCCTCTTGGCCCAGGAAAAGAGAACGGACCCTCTGGAGAGGAGGGCTCCTGGCCTCTGCCGCCTCCTGCCAGGGGACAGGGGCTCTGGTGAGCGGCTCTCCTCTCTCTGGGGTCTACCGCCACCTGGTGGCTGTGGCTGGAACAGCGCCTGAAGCCCACCAGCTGGCTGCGGGCCCTGGAACCTGCACCTCACCCATCTTGGTGTCCCAGCAGGTGAGGAAAAAGTGGGAGCGCTTTGTCGCCTGCCTCCCGGGTGTGACCCTGAGTCGGCCCGCCTCCTCGGAGCCCCCGGACGCCAGCCGCTAGAGGTGCTGGAGGTAAAGGGGGCCTTGCTGTGCCCCACGGGACCTGCCTCTTCGTGGCCCTTCTGGACTGTGGACTGCTCCTGCCTTCCTCACCTGGGCCCAGGAGGCCTCTGTCCCCAGCTCGCTGGAGGCCCTGAGCAGCTGCCCCTCCTGACTCTGTCCTCCCATCCTGAGGCTGTCTCTCCCCAAAGACCCCAGTAGGGCTGGGGAGAAGGTGCCCGGCTCTCTGTCCTCTGGGCTTGGAGGGCCTTGGCCTATGAAGCCTATGAAGGTCTTAGGGACCTGCCCAGAAGTGCGGGTGTCACCCCAGCCTCATCCGCTTCCAAGATGGAGCTTGGTGAAGCCGGTCCCAGGCTGAGAGGCTCTTGGACGCGGGTCGCAGGGCCGAGGTCCACCTGCCCTTCCGGTCATGCAAAGACCAGGCCTGGACACTGCTCAGTGCTGGGCACTCTGATGGAGAGACCAGTGCCACACATTGCTGCCTTCGACCTCATGGTATCCTGATGAAGGAGCAGGGGAAGCCATCCTTCCCCATGTCTCAGAGAGGGAAACTGAGGCAGGGGAAGGGATTGATTGATTCGACATCTGTAGCTCCACCCTACACCCCCATCCAGTGCCCAACTTTGGGGTTGTAGTAAAGATGCTGATGGGGCTGGAGCAGTTGGAGCGTTTGCCTGGCATGCGCGAGGATCCGGGTTTGAACCCCAGCACCACATACACAGCTAAGTTTTGGAGATACAAAGCCCAGATGAAAAAATAAAACTAAAATTGATTCTCCCTCTCTCTCTCTCTCTCTCCCTCTCTCTTAAAAAAAAAAGTTCTAAAAAATAAAGATGCTGAGCTGAAGTAAAGGATTTGCAGGGGATTAATGTGAGTTCACAGCCTCTCCCAGCCCCGTGAGGCAGGCGGGGCTCCCCCTGCAGCTCAGAGAAGGGAAGGAGCTCTCCCAGGGTCACACAGGAGCCAGAGCTCTTTGAGGCTCTGCATTTCCTGGGGCACTCCAGGATTGAGCAGTTTCAAGGTCAAAGGTGAGGGAGCCACCACGCATCTGGGCACAGGGCCTGCTTGGGGTTGAGGAGGTCCAGGGAGGTGCACTCCTTTAGAACCCAGAACGCTAGCAGGGTCATTCAGGAGCAAGGGGGATCCTGGGAAAATGTCCCAGGCAGCCAGTGGGAGCCCGGCTCTGAAGTCAGACTGCGGGAGTCATGGAGCCCCCTTAGTTGCTAACTGCGGGTGCCCCAGCTCACCCCGCCTCCATGGAAGCACTGGGGTGCCTTTGGGAAACCCCAGATACCAGGGAGAACCTGGAGCCCACAGCTCTGATCAGTCCTTCCCCTTGGTTCTCAGGGACAAGCACTCGCAGTTTGGCTCAGTGGATTCTGTGACCGGTCAGTCTAATGACGTGTTCTTCCACCGTCTGGAAGTTCCACAGGGACCCGGCCTGTTCACTGTGACAGTAGGGGCCTGGCACTTAGTAAATGCTCCATAAATGTTTGTTGAGCGAATGAAGGACTGGGTCAAGGTCACTGAGTGAGTTGATGGATGAGGGGCACCTGTCACTCAGGGGTCTGGGGTCTCCCTCTCAGGCAGGGTAATTCCTACCTGTCTCACCAGTGACCCCATTGACAGGAAGCTCATTTCTGGAGCCCTTGGGAAAAGTTGACCCACCCTCCCACACACTGGTGGGTTGTTTCAAAAGATGGCCACAGCCGTTCGTCCCATCTTGGGTGCCCTTTTGCATTTTGTGTGTCCACTGTCTACTGTGAATGTTTGAAAGGCCCATGTGTTGACGGTGTGGTCCCCAGGGTGGCACGTTGGGAGATGGTAGCACCTTTGAGAGCTGGGGCCTTATGGGACATCCGTAGGACATAAAGCACACACGCCTAAAGTGGACTGTGGAACCCTAGCCTCTTTCACTTTCTCTCTTTACTGCCTGGCCATGAGATGAGCCGTTTTCTCTGTCACATGCTCCCATACGCTCCCACACACTCAACGCAACAAGGTCAACCCATCATGGACCAGAACTTCCAAAACTGTGAGGCGAAATAAACCTTTTCTCTTTATAAGATTATTATCTCAGGTGTTTTGTTACAGTAACAGAACACTGGCAAACACATTTCCCATCAAGAACAGAGTCATTTTTCCCTCTACTTGAATCTGTGTGACCTGCCTGAATCAATAGACTGCCGTGAAAATGCTGTCCAGGGCTTCTCGATCTAGGCCTTGATGGTCTTGCAGTTCCTGATCCCACATTCTGCTCTTTTTTACTTGGGAAATGCTGCCTGTTCAGAAGGCCAGGATGTTCTGCTAGAGAAGCCAGGTGAAGGTCAGAGGCTATAAGGAGCAGCACTGAGGCAGCCCCACAGCCAGTACCAACAGCCAGTCCTGTGAAAACCCAGCCCAGGTCCCTGCTGCCAGCAGCCTGATTCACTCCAGCTGACCACAGGGCCGGAGAACCAGACAGCTGGGTCCCGCCAACCTCAGCATGGAGGTGTAAGAAGCCCTTCCAGCTTCACACCACGAAGTTTAGGGATCCTTAGGGCTACTGTGACAGATTACCACAAACTGGTGTCTGAGAGCAACAGAAGTGTATTCTCTCACAGTTCTGAGGGTCACAGGTCCGAAATGAAGGTGCTGGCAGGCTGCGCGCCCTGCAGACTCTGGGGGCAAGAGTTCTTCCTGCCACTTCCAGCTTCCAGAGGCGGCCAGCAGTCCCCGGCGTTCCCCGCCTCTGTCCTCACGCAGCATTGTCCTCGTGTGCTTACGTCCACATTTCCCTCTTCTTTTGAGGACACTGGTCGTATTGGATTTAGGGGCCACCCCGATGCTGAACGACCTCATCCTAATTTGATTATATCTGCAAAGACCCTGTTTCCAAATAAGGTTGCGCTCTCAGATTTCAGGTGGGCATGAATTTGGGGTCAACAAGTTCAACCCAGCGGATACACACAGTAGCCAACCAAAGCACTCCTCCTTCCCGTGACTGCTGCCACGGGAGCACCCAGCTGGGTGTCCCTGTCTCTGGAAAGTCCCATCAGTGGCCGAGGACAGAGAGAGAGAGAGGAGCAGGCTGTGTGATACAGCTTCCTGCAGGAACAAAGCCACACGATGTAGCCTTCCCAGCAGGCCCCAGGTCTATTAGAACACCAGGCCTGAGGACACAGGGTGGCTCAGGAGTCCCCAGATCAGTCAGTGCTAGTCCCTGAGGAATCCTGACACCCAAACAGTGGCAGAAAGGAGGAAGAAAAACAGTGTCACCAGGGCCACGCGGGGCAGGGTGGAGGGAGACAGTGTGGTTCAGTGGTTAGCCACACAACGCTAGAGATGTAGCAAACCAGCGGGGTTTGCACCCTGGTGGTTCGTGATCCTGGGCAGTTTACTGAACTCTCTGTCTTCATTTGTAAAATGCAGCTAATAACAGCACTTGGCTCCTAAGGTAGTTGTGAGGATCCCATGAATGGAAGGTGCCTAGAACTATCTGGAACAGAGGAAGCAGCCTTTCGATCTAATATAATCCTCATGACAGCCACCCATTCTGCCTGTGAAGAAACAGAGGTTCAGGAAGTAAAGTGACCACTCGGAGACCACGCAGCAAGCAAAGACGCAGTAGGATCAGGGCAGAGGCTCACGCCAAAGCGTGGGGACTCCGGTCCCAGAGTGCCGCACAGCTTTAGGAGCTGGAGGGCCTGAGACCCCCAGCCCACCCACCAAACTCTGGTCTCCCCTGCTCAGCACTCCTGCCCCCTGCAGCCCCTGCTCTGGTGCTTCCCCGACTGGGGAGCTCACTACTGACCAAGCCCTCAAGGAGCTCACAGCGTGGCCGGGGAGGGGACGGACTGACAGACGGGTGGCCTCTGCTCTGAAAGCAGACTGAAGTAAAAGCTCATCGGCATCTGGAGGCCCTGATTCCTGACCTGGCGCAGTCTGGGGGGAGCTGGCCGTGAGAAGGAAGAGAGAGGCATCTTGCAGGGGAAATGGGACTGCGCTCATGGGGGAAGCAATGAGGCAGGCAGAAGACTGAGTCCCCGCATCTCTCAGGGCAGGGCTGCGGATCCAGGCTGCAGAGGCCCCTGGAGTCCAACAGATCCAGTGCATTTAGGAAACTGAGGCAAACTGCAATTCTCCTTCAGGGCTCTGCCTCCCAGCCCAGAACCCTCCACCCGCACAGGGTGTCCAAAGCCCCGTTTGCTCCAGAGCCCAGCGTGTGCACCCAGGGGAGGGCGCAGGCCTGGGTGTCAAACCTGAGTCCAAGTCCCCTCCCTGCAGCTGACTTGCTGAGTGACCTTGGGCACCGCTCCCCTCCCCTGGTCTCAACTCTCCCTCTGTAAAATGGGGATGGTGGTCTCGTGTCTCCTCTGGGCTGAAGGGTACATAGGAGGCCAAATTCGCAAAAACTTTGCAAACTCCAGGTGCCTTGTCCTGAGAGAGGACTCCTCATCTCTCCCTTCCTAACAACCTTATCATCAAGCTGGAGAGAAAATGCATGAAAGATCTGAGGCCGAACTGCATGAGTTCAAATCCTGGCTCTGACACTTTCTGGCTGGTTGCCATCAGGCAGGTTGCTTAACTTCTCTGTGCCTTGATTTTCCTTTCTGTTCAATAAAAACAGCAACCCCTCTTCACAGGGTTGTTGTCTTACCCGAGTTAATACATATAAAATGCAAGGGTGGTTAGTTAGCCCCTAGTTCTCAGTGGCCAGCTCCATGGAGTCCTTTCCATGTGACCTTGAGCAGGTCCCCACTCTGAACCTCAGTAGCCTCCTCTGGAAAATGGGGGTGTTAATAATAGCCTGTGGCTCAAGGTGTCTGGGGAATGAGACAGGCCAAGGCACACGCTGTGCTGAGCTCAGAGCCAGCTCAGGGAAGTGCCGGCTCAATGAGAGCCTGGGGAAGACTGGCACTGGGAGCCCAGCACGTCCTCAGCTCACCTTGGCTGCGCCTGGCCTTGGCAGGGCCGTGGGTGGCAGGGAGGGACCATCAGGATCCAGGAAAGGGGGCTCAGCCACAGAACAGATGGCAGCCCAAGCAGGGATGGGAGTGGGAGGAAATCACCCTTCAGCTCCTCACCTTGCCTCCTTCCCCCACCGTGGCTGCCACTGCACCTCCCTGCCTCCACCCCCAGCCTGGCCATGTCTCCCTTCTCTGAGCCCCAGGCACAAGCAGGAGATTCAAGCATCTCTTGGCGAGGCTCACTCAGAGAGCTTCAGAAAGGATGAGACACAATCCTCTCCCCAGAGTCTACCAGGGTGACAGCCCCAAGAATGAACTGTACCCCAGTACGGATGTGCCCTGAGGAGGGTACAGTGGGCACTGGGTGGTGGGCACCAAGAAAGCTGAGTGAGGAGGGAAAACGGAGTGAGTGTGGGTGAGCTGGGGAAGGTGTGACCAGTGGAGGACACAGTGGCAGCAGAGACATGGAGCTAAGAGACAGCAGGACCATGGAAGAACAGACGGAAGACGGAGAGGGAAGGACTTCAGGGATCAGGGAGGAGAGCCCAAGAGTCCACAGTTCACCTGGGGAGCCCAGGGAGCCCCAGCACGTGTTCAGCAGCTGATTTGCAGGGGACAAGGACGGAGGTCAGAATATGGGCCCACCGTGGGGAGCACCAACAGGCTGTTCCCGTCTTACAGATGCCATCTCAAGGCCCAGAGGGAACGTGCCACAGTGAGATGACCCAGCTCTGAGCACCTGGAGCCCACAGCGCACCTTGCCCAGCCTCCCCAATGCCTTCGTGCCTTCTACCTGGGTCCCACCTCCCGCAGCAGCTCCCAGGGGACCGGGGCGCTCAGGCCTCCGTGTTCCAACAGGAGGCCTCGGCCTGACTTCAGGTCGCTGAGGATGGAGCCACATGGGCCCCTGGGCATGGGTCCGGCTGGGCCCTGCTGCTACCCATGGCAGGCAGGGGGCTTGCCTGCTGTCGATCCCCTCCCCGAACTTTCCCTGCCCGCTCCACCTCTGGAGCTAGTGCCCCCCACCCGTGTGCCCCTTTGCTCACACGTTGTCACCTCCTGGAGCACAGACACCAGACAATGGCTAGTGAGAGCGACGGCAGGAAGGACAAGATCCAAAGCTGGCGGAAGAAGGGCCAGGGACTCAGGGAAGGAGCCTGTCTGAAGGGCACCTTTCAGCCAGCGGAGTCCCCATCCACCCTCCAAGGGAGGCCCTCGCTGCTCCCACCAGGAGTCCCGCCCCTCCCGAGGTGCTGAGCACTGAGTGGGGTTTGCTTCATCTGTCCATCAAGTTGGGTGATTTATTTGCTCACTAGTTATGTGACCTCTGGTGTGCACTTTATCTTTTCTGAGTTTCACTTTTTTACAAATCTGAATGATAAAAGGATTGGATGGGTTTTCAGGTTCTGATCAATTAACAGGGAGCTCAACCATAACTTGCTTATAACTGAAAAGTCCAGACACAGTTCTACCTTCAGGTACAACTCGATCAAGGTGCTCAAAGCCTTCCCTAGGGTCTGTGTTCTCTCTCTCTCTTTCTCTCTCTCTCTCTCTTACACACACACATTTCATTCTCTCCTCCTCCTGGTTTCCTAATGGAACAGTAGCAGCCCCAGCCCTATATACTAAAGCCCACGGGGAGAATGCTTACTTCTGTACCATAAGTCTTTGCAGAAGTCCCATTGGTTCAGAAGAGGTCACATGCTTGTTTCTGACAGAGGCCATAGGAGGCTTTAAGTGATTGGGTCTGAATTGATTCCTAGGAGTCCCAGGGGAGCAGGGTAGATTCTCTCAATAAAACAAAGCCGTTAGGGACACAGAGTAACTAGCCTGCGGTCACACAGTCCCCATCCCTTCCCCCATCCCACTTCCTACGCACATCACTCCCATCCCAATGTCTAATGAGATCTTAGGTTCTTGGGGACCACCTTGCTTCCCAGTCTCATCATGGTGGGGCCGGAAACCTCAACAGCTGGAGACTCCACACACTCCACGTCCGACCTCTACCTTTGACCTGCCAGGTGCATCTTCAAAATGCACCCAAACTCTGCACTTCCACGGGGAACTTGAGAACTGGGCTTCCCTCTGCAAACTTCTGAATTTCCCAGCATGCATCTGCCCTGAGCCCGACTCCTAAACACCAATCATTTATCCATTCAGCAAGTGACAACTTCGCCCTGGGGGGACCTGGGAGCCCTGTGTCATCAAGCCTCAGCCCTGCACTCTTGCAAAGCAAAGAAAAAATGTACGAGAAGGTACTTGAGCGTGCGGAGCACTAAGTGGCTCAGTTCTGCCCAATATTTGCAGAGTCAGGGGCTGAGCAGTGGCTCGGCGTTACAGCGCTTGCCGGGCATGAGCGAGTACGCGAGTTCAAACCCCAGCACCACGTATACAGCAATGTCTCGAAAACGAAAGTCACATAAAACACTAAGTAAAAAAAATTTTTTTTTTAAAGAAAGAAAGATAGAGAGAGAGACAGAGAGAATCAATTTTTATTGAGTTTTTCGCATGGCTTTCATTGCTCCAACACCTAGCTGTGTATGTGGGTGCTGGGGTTTGAACCCATGTACCTGCGCATGCCAGGCAAGCACCGCAACCAACGAGCCACTGCTCCAACCCCACTAAGTAAAAATTGTTTCTTTCTCTCTCTCACAGTCTCTCTCTTTTAAAAAAAATATTTGCAGAGTCAAAATACTATAAACAATCATATTTATTATACCAAAAATCATCACCTAGGGCTGTAGCGGTGGCTCAGCGGTTAGAGAGCTTGCCTGGCTTGCGCCAGGACCTGGGTTTGAATCCCAGCACCACATACACAATGAAGTGTCAGAGCAACGAAAGCCACATGAAAAACTGAATAAAATTAATTCTTCTGTCTTCTCTCATTGTCCCTCTCTCTTAAAAAAAAAAAAATCATGACCTAACCCTTAAGCGGGCAGGGAAAGGCAGGCATGGTGGCGCACGCCTGTAATCCCAGCAGCTCAGGAGGCTGAGGGAGGAGGATCGATCGCAAGTTCAAAGTCTGCTTCAGCAACTTAGAGAGGCCCACAGCAACTTAGCAAGACCGTGTCACAAAATAAAAAAATAAAAAGGACTGGGAATGTGGCTCAGTGGTTAAGTGGCCCTGGGTTCAATCCCTGGTTAAAAAAAAAAAAAAGCAACACAGGGTGATTGGCAGAATAGGAAGGTGATCAAGATATTAGATAATGGAGCGGTGTCACTGTGATGCTTCCTGAACCCTAGGGCTATGGAAGAGAGTTAAGTGCACACTGAACTACGCAAGGAGTTCAGGGTGGGAGGGCATGGTGCATGTGAGCTGTTCTCCAATAACGTAGGTAGGGGAAAATTTCACGTATATGAATTATTTAATTACATATATATGTAAAAGAATGCACATCAGGGGCTGGAGCGGTGGCTTGGTGCTTACTGACACGTGCAAGTACATGGGTTCACGGGGCTGGGGATTTAGCTCAGTGGCAGAGCGCTTGCCTAGCACGAGCAAGGCCCCGAGTTCAGTCCTCAGCCCTGAAAATAAAAAGTACACGGGTTCAAACCCCAGCACCACGTACACAACTGAATATCAGAGCAAAGAAAGCCACATGAAAAACTAGATAAAGATTGCTTCTCTCTTTCTCTATCTCTCTGTCCCCTCTTTCTTTTTTTAAAAAAAAAGAAGGTGAGAGAAATGATCGAGAATGTGGACAAAGCAGGGTCGGCCAGAGCGAATGCCAGAGGTGCCTAATTTTAGGTCTCCGTAAGGGAGAGTTTGGAAAAGTAACATCTCTGTGAGTCCTGATCTGGTGGAAATGGTTCCCACACCCATGCAGACAGCGCTCCGTACCCAACACGAGCCTGGGGGTTGCAGGGTGCTGGCAACATCCCGTTAGACCGCTCCCAAGGGCTCCGCCTCAAATTGAAGACACTGTGCTCCAAGATTTTTTTTTGTTTGTTTTTTTAAGGGACAGTGAGAGAGACAGAGAAAGAGAGAAACAACTTTATTTAGTTTTTCACATGGCCTTAGTTACTCAACACTCAGTTGTGTACGTGGTGCTGGGGTTTGAACCCGGGTCCTCGTGCTTGCCAGGCAAGCGCCGAAACCGCTGAGCCACCACTCCAGCCCCTGGTCCAAGATTTTGTGAAGCCCCTGCTCACAATTGTTTTATAAAATGCACTGGGCTGGGTGTAGCTCAGTGCTAGAGCATTTGTCTCCCATGCACAAGGCCCTGGTTCCATCCCTAGCACCATGAAAAAAAAATTATAGATGTAAGTATGTCCTTATCCCCAAATGGGGATTGTGGCCGCTGACTTCTGCTGTTCTGTTGGTGGTGGTGATCAAGTCCCACAGTGCAGGTCTTGCTTCTGTGGCACAGGGAGGGCTTGTGATGCTGCAGTAAGAACTCAGTTCCCAGAACCCATCACCAGGAGGAGAGGCTGTGGGTGGGTGGGGGCATTCGGGGTCCAGCCATCCCAGCTGTGGTGGCAGGAAACAGTTGACCTGTATATTTGGAAGTCTGTGGGCGGTGTTTATTTACTGAGAAGTCTGGGTCACTTCCCCTGTGGGTGCTAGAAGCCACGGTGGCCAAAGAACATGGACTGTAGGAGGGTCAGGAGTGGGCAGCATGGGGTGGGGCACAGTGGCCAGGAAACAACCACCCACCCTGAGGCCCAGCCAGAGGGAGGGCCTGGGCGAAGCCACTGACTTGCTGAGTGGACTTGGACGAGCGTCTCTGGACTTGAGTTCTGCTGGGTCACCTGGACTGGGCTGTGCACCCTGACTCTGTCTCTTACTAGCTCTAGTGTGGCTCATTGCCGGAAGACTCTGCTTTCTCATCCATGAAATGGAAGCAAAAACAATGACCAAGGGGGCTGGAGTGGTGGCTCAGTGGTTACGGCGCTTGCCTGGCATGCACAAGGACATGGGTTCGAACCCCAGCACTACGTACACAACAAAGTGTCAGAGTACTGAAGTCCACATGAAAAACTAAATAAAGTTGATTCTCTCTCTCTCTCCCTCTTTCTTTAAAATAAATATATAAACAGGACCAAGGGTGTGGGTTGTCCTGGGGAGTTGGGGAGGGGATGCACCGAAGCTCTCTCACGGGTTGGGTGTTCTGGGAGCTCTCACTACAAAGGAGCAGCCACTTGCTGTCCCTTAGATGACAGAGATCCAGCTCCAAAGAGAATGAACACATCAGACTTCTGCACAATGTCATAAACACAATTAAAAGATAAAACAAAGCCAGGCACAATGGCCCTCGAAAATAACTCAGGAGGCTGAGGCAGGAGGATCACAAATTTGAGGCCAGCTTCAGCAACTTAGGAGAGATCTTGTTTCAAAATAAAAAATCAAAAGGGCTGGGGATGTCACTCAGTTGTTAAGCACCCCTGGGTTCAATGCCCTGTATACCCCTCAATAAGTACGAGAGATAGAGGAGTAACTTTGCCTGTACAGTGGGGAAGTCTGACAAACCCCATCTCGGTCAGGTGATCAAGGGGTCAATGTCAATAGTGGCAAAACCCATAACCCCAGCTTAATCAGGAGAAAGACATCAGACAAACCCCAGCTGAGGGGCTGACAAGTTCTTTTTTTTTTTTAAAGAGAGAATCCAATTTATTTACTTTTTCCATCTGGCCTTTGTTTTTCTGAAGCTTAGTTGTATACGTGGTGCTGGGATTTGAACCCAGATCCTCATGCATGCCAGCCAAGCGCTGTAACCACTGAGCCACTGCTCCATCCCCTGACAAGTTCATTAAAAAAAAAAAAAAAAAAATTCTGAGAAACTGTCACAGCCAAGAGGAACCCAAGAGACATGGCAACTAAATATGATGTCCTGGGGCGGAAGAAGGTTGTCAGGTACACACTAAGGAAATCAAAGTGAAGCGTGGGCCTTATCGACTGGTTCATCGAGATTGTGGAGAAGCTAGTGGCGGTGCCCAGCGGAGTGCAAGGAACTCAGCACTGTCTTCCTGGCCTGGAGAGCGAGCTTCCCCAGAGGAGCCTGTTGAGAAGTGAGAGGCCATGGGGAACTCACAGCCTAGGGTTCCCAGCAGCCGCCCAGGAATGTGAGGAGGTGTCAGGGAAGGGGGCACCTTTCCCTGCATCCAGCTGCCAGGTGGCCAGATGTGCGTCCCCTGGCAGTGCCCCAGGAACGCTGGTGCCTGCAAGTCTCCAGGAGAACCACCTTAGCAGGGCATGGGGTAAAATGAGCCAGGTGGGGACACTGGGTCTAGACCCTGGGCCTCAGGAACCAAGGAGATGGAATAGCCTTCCAAGGACAGGGGCTCAGGCTGAGAGAGGACCCAGGGCCAGGAGAGGAGGAGGATGCCACCCTAATGTGGCCTGATCAAGCCCTGGTCAGCAGCAGTGGACACGGTACAGCCTGAGGCCCCTGTCGCAGAATATGGGAGCAAGACCCCCTTAGAAGCAGGATGGAGAAGGTGTGGGAACCAGGTCCCCCTTCCCAATGCTGGAGCCACCCTTGACCCTCAGTGCTCTGATCTGCTCTGGGATAAGAAAAGAGGAGAGAAACTGGGTCATGACCTATATTGTAGGGTCCTGAAATTCAGTGGGTCAACAGAATTGAATAGAATCAAGTCAAACAGCACAGGATAGAATTTAAAATGGGCGTGAGCAGAATTGAGTGGCCAGGCACCCAGGCACATGCCTCTAATCCCAGCAACTCGGGAGGCTGAGGCAGGAAGGTGGCAAGTTCAGGGCCAGCTTCAGGAACAGAGCCAGACCCTGTCTCGAAATGAAAAAATAGAAAGGAGGCTGAGGCGGGAGGATTGCAAGTTCTAGGCCAGCCTCAGCAACTTAGCAAGGCCCTGTCTCAAAATCAAAAATGAAAAACCCTGTGGATGGGGCCCTGGGTTCAATTCTCAATTCCGATAACAAACAAACAAAAAAGAGAAAGGAAAGGAGATATGGTGCAGGGGTGCAGCACCCTGAGGTTCAATCCCCGCCACCATGGAAGGAAGGAAGGAAAGGTCAAAGTGTGCTACGTTGTAGTTTTGGGGGTTTTTTTGTTTTTTTAAAGTTTTTGCTATGTGATTATTGATTGCATGTTGTACTGGGTGTCAAAGCCCAGTAGATTTCCTATCATTAGCCCACGTCAAAAATACAGGAAGAGGGCTGGAGCAGTGGCTCAGTGGTTGCAGCGCTTGCCTGGCATGTGTGAGTACATGGGTTCAAACCCCAGCACCACGGACACAACTAAGTGTCAGAGCAACGAAAGCCATGTGAAAAACTCAATAAAAATTGATTCTCTCTCTCTCACTGTCCCTCTCTCTCTTTAAAAAAAAAAAAAAAAGACTATAGTCTAAGAGTAAAAAGAAAATGACCAACGTTAGATGGGCAATAGAAGGGATTTTTGGAAGCATTAAGCAGAATTGCAGGCTGAGTTCAGTTATTAGAGAACTAGAAGGACATTTTCACACCAATTTTTGTGCTTAAAATCTTAAACCACAAGCATTTGTTTGGTGTTTGGTGCAGTGAGGACACACGGTCCCCCCTCCACGTCTGCAGCTTCTGCCTCTACATAAACAAACAACTGCGGGTCAAAAGGACATATGGGTGGACCTGGAGAGGTGGCTCAGCAGTCACGGTGCTTGCCTGGCATGCGTGAGGACGCGAATTCAAACCCCAGCACCACGTACACAACAAAGTGTCAGAGCGACGGGGGTCTCATGAAAAACTAAGATTGATTCTCTCTCTGTACCTCTCTCTTAAAAAAAAGAGAGAGATTTGGGGAGGAAACTGTATCAATATTAAATACATACAGATTTCTTTTTTCGGTGTTCTTCTCATTCTGTAAACAATACAGTGTGACAACTGTTTACACAGCATTTACACGGGCTAGGTGTTACGAGTAATCTGAAGATGATTTGGAGCGTACCGGAGGAAATGCAAGGGTTATAAGCAGCTGTTACAGCGTTTTATATCAGGGATTTCAGCATCAAAGGGTTTGGTATCCTGGAAGAGGTTCTAGAATCCACCCCCATGGATAACCCGGGCAACTGTCACAGTACAACTTCTGCAACCTCATTTTTTTTTTTTAAGAGAGAGAGGAAGAATCAATTGTTAATTTTTTTCATCTGGTTTTAGTTTTTTCTGACGCTTAGTTGTGGATATGGTGCTGGGGTTTGAACCTGGGTCCTCGAACATGCCAGGCAGTTCTCTACAGCTGAGCCACCTCTCTCCAGGCCCTGCAACTTAAGATTTGAAATGAATGCCCTGTCATCACAAAAGGACACGTGAAGCCAGGAGTGGTGGCACACGCCTGTAATCCCAGCGGCTCCAGAGGCTGAGGCAGGAGGATTGCAAGTTCAAAGCCAGCCTCAGCAACTTAGGTCCTCAGCAACTTATTGAGACCCAGTGTCAAAATAAAAAAATTTAAAAAAGGGTTGGGGATGTTGGCTCAGGGGTGGAGCACCCATGAGTTCAATCCCTGGTACAAAAAAATAAAAATAAAAAATCAACCACTGTGGCAAGAAGGATGAGAGGCAGTGGGGTAGGAAGGAACTCTGAACCCAGCCACGGGGCAGTGGAGGTGAGCAGAAAGGGTGTGCAGAGGAAGAGGGGCCTCGGGCAAGTCCCAAAAGTTGCACATGAGTCAGGCAAAGTCCCTGAAGGGCAGGAGAGCCCGTGGAGTGGCAGCGCCAGGCCACCTTCCTCCAGGCTGAGTCCGCCATAGACAGGGGAAGACAGGTGGAGAGGCCAACGCCATGTAACCAGAGGTCAACCCCATGGCACTGCTGCCTGGGGATCCAAGGCCAGGTCAGTGGCAGACTAAATTGGGTCCCCTCCACCACCCCACAAATTCACACGTCCCTGCTCTGTCTGAATGCGACTGTACAATCAGCCCTCCACATCTGTGGGTCTGCATCCGTGGATTCAGTCCATTGAGTATCAATAACATGGGGGGCTGCATCCCGTGCTAAGTGCGTCTGCGCTTCTTGTCCTTGTCAATCCCTCCTCACAAGACAGGGAAACAGCTGCTCACACGCGTTCCCATTGCGTTAGGGAGGGTAAGTAACGTAGAGGGGATTTCGAGAACACGGAGTGCTGGGGCTGCAGCAGTGGCTCGGCGGTTACAGCGCTTGCCTGGCATGCACGGGGCTTCGTGTTCAAACCCCAGCACCAAGTTACAACCAAGCGTCGGAGCAACGAAAGCTACTTGGAAAACTAAATAAAATTGATTCTCTCTCTGTCCCTCTCTCTCTTCTCTTAAAAAAAAAAAAAAAAGATGGGTTCTATTTCGGGTCAGTCTCAGGATCCTCAAGCTGAGATGATCTCCATTATCTGATCAATGACAGCACTAGAAAATTCCCTAACCGATAAGTTCCTCAACAAACCACATCTTTGGGGCTGGGGCAGTGGTGGCTCAGCGGTTGGAGCGCTTGCCTGGTGTTTGCAAGGACCTGGGTTTAAACCCCAGCACCACATACACAACTGAGTGTCAGAGAAACAATGACCAGATGAAAAAACTAAGTAAAACTTTCTTTCTTTCTTCCTCTCTCCCTATCTCTCTCTTTAAAAAACAATAACATCTCGTTTTGGGCTTAATTGATTTATTGGGCGATTAATTAACACTGTATACATAAATCTATAGACTTTTTTTGGGGGGTACTAGGAATTGAACCCAGGGACGCTTAACCACTGAGTCACATCCACAGCCCCTTTTTATTTTTTATTTTAAGACAGGGTCTCAATAATTTGCTGAGTGAGGGCCTTGCTAAATTACCGAGGCTGGCTTTGAACTGGTCATCCTCCTGCCTCAGCCTCCTAAGTCACGGGGATTTCCAATGTGTGCCATTGTATCCCACTGAATTTGCAGATTTTTCAGGAACTTGGGAGAAGTGGGCCAGGAAGAGAGACTGGCATAGAGGGTGTATGCAGAACTTGCGAATTTACGTCTTTTTACTTGTCCTTTCTTTGTGTTTCCTCTACCTGCTTACCTCTTTCTGCTGCCTCAGGAGGGTGTCGGCTAGCACACAGGTGAGGCGGCTTGTATGGGTTTTGAGCACCAGTAGGTTTTGGTACCCGAGTGGGGCTGTGTTGAACCAGTCCCCCAGGAACGCTGAGGATAACTACCTAGAAATAGAGTGTTTAGAGAACTAATTCAAGTTAAATGAGGTCACAAGGGTGGGGCCTTAAAAGAGGAAGAGACACCAGAGATCCAGAAAAGGCCATGCGACGACACAGCCAGGAGGCTGTCTACCAGCCAGGAGCCAACGCTGCGGGCATCTTGATCCTGCAGCCTCCACAACAGCACGAAAATCCACTTCTGCTGTTTAAGCTTCCCAGTGTCGGGTATTTTGTTACAGTAGCCCCATCCGCTAACGCAGGCTGGGAAGAAGTGTCCAGGTGGGTCAAGGAGTTACATAATTTGCAGTGCAAAAGGACAGCACTGGCTGTGTTGTTGAAAAATGATTGAGAATTTCAAGATGGCAACAGCTGCGTATTGAACCCCGTGTTCCCGCTGCACACCCTCAAAGCAGGGTGGAAGCCTTGAACTATGTACGGGGATCACGACCGCATGCCTGGGTCCCCGTGTGTGCTATGCACAGGGTCAGGCACAGAAACCAGCTCGGGAAGCCAGCTAAGATACAGCGACTAGGGTGGGTCACATCAACTCCCCAGGAGGAGCGAGGAGCGGCAGCAGAACCACCCTGGGAAGTATTTCCAGCCCACCACCCCCTGACTTAAGGGCAGCCACCTCTCTACCATGTGACCATGTTCTCCTGGCCACCAGGGATTGGAGCAGGTCACCTGACCCAATAGCCAATCAGAGCTCTCTCTTCCGCCTGATTGGTGACTTTGTCCCCCAAGAGGAGGCTGCAGAGAAGGAAAAGGGAGGTTGAACTGCACTGGGGACTGTGGCTGCTGACAGGCTCTCCATCCCTGATGCTGTCCTTTATAGACATTAGCAGCACTGCTGCCTCAAGGTGACTTGAAAGACTGAGTGGCTTTTTTTTTTTTTTTTTTGAGAGAGAGAGAGAGAAAGAGAATCCATTTTATTTAATTTTTCATGTGGCTTTCATTGCTCCGACACCTTGTTGTGTTATGTGGTGCTGGGGTTCAAACCCACGTCCTTCCGCATGCAAGGCAAGCGCTATAGCCGCTGAGCCACCAGCCCAGGCTGCATCTTTTTGATGAACCCACCTCTGTGACTTCAGCTAGTTGAGTGGGTTTCTGGGGCCTGCTACGAGTTGGGGAAGCCTTCACTGAAGAATAGGACTTGAGCTTGGGGTGGAAGGAGCTAGAAAGGTCGAGAAGACATCACGGTGGGAAGGAGCTCCTGGCAGGACAGAGGAAGGCAGGCTGGGGCCTAGACCTGGGGTGATGGAGACGCAGGGAAGGCTGTGAGACAGAAGGGACCACAGGAGGGTTAGTGCTCCTGGTCAGGGGAGATGGAGGGGAGGCCAGGAGATGGGTACCTCATCTGCAAAGGGCCTTCCCAGGAACTGCCCCATGGCCTGTGCCCTGGCTGTACCCGGGGCCCTGCAGCCACTACTGTCAGAGGTCACAGCCCAGGGGGTGCTCTGAAAACACTTCCTTCAAACTCCTTCATCTTTGCTATTTTTACACAGAGCTCTGGGTTCCTGAGTGGGAGGCAGTAATGAGAGAATGGTGAGCGGGGAGAGGAACGGTTTCTTTATTAAAAGGCTGGATTTAGATTGAGGGATTTTTCTCACCATTTCTGAGGGGGATCACTTCCTCCCTGTCCAAGAAAGTCCCTCATCACCTGATTTCTCCTCTGGCCAGTTCTGTCCCTGGTCTGTTTGTTCACCAACAAGTAGGAGCTTGTTGTGACTGCTTGTCACTATGGGTTTGAATCCCACCTCTGAAAACTGTTAGTGGATTTTCTTTTCTTTTTTTTAACAACTTTATTGAGTTTTTCACATGGCTTTTGTTGCTCCAACACTTAGTTGTGTCCGTGGTGCTGAGGTTCGAACCCGGGTCCTAGTGCTTGCCAGGCAAGCGCCGAAACCACTGAGCCACCGCTCCAGCCCCCTGTTAGTGCGTTTTCTTGGTGAGGTTTTGTAACGTCTCTATGCCTCCGATTCTGAATGTGCAATTTGGGGGCAACTGGGAGAATTAAGTCAATAATGCAGATGTGTATCATATTGTTACTTTATATGAATTCATGATGATTATACAGTAACTCAACTTCTTAATAATTTTTTTTCAAAAAAGTGTCAACATAGGGCTGGAGCGGTGCCGCGGTGGTTAAGGCTCTTGCCCTGCATGTGCGAGTACGCGAGTTCGAACCCCAGCACCACGTACACAGCAAAGTCTCGAGCAATGAAACCTGTGAAAAACTAAATAAAAATTGATTCTCTCTTTCACTCTCTCTCACTGCCCTCCTCTCGTTAAAAAAAAAATGTATCAACACATATAATGATCTTGGAGTCTTGATTTTTTTTAAGAGAAAGAAAGTTAGAAAGAGAGAGAGAATTAATTTTATTTAGTTTTTCATGTGGCTTTCGTTGCTCCGACACTTCATTGTGTGTGTGGTGCTGGGGTTCGAACCCACATCCTTGCGCATGCCAGGCAAGCGCTGTAACCACCAAGCCACCGCTCCAGCCCCTTGATTTTTTTTTTTAATATTGACAAACACCTGCTATGTACTGGACCTGAAGGACTGGGAGATGAATGAGGCATGACATCTGCTCTTCACGTACCCAGCATGCAGCAGGGGCAGGCACAGAAAGAAGCATTCTAGAGAAGACACTGGGGATATGCCAGGTACCTGGGAGAGGGCAGAGACTGGCTTGCTGGAGCAGTTATGAACAGGGTTTTGAAAGATAAAGAGGAGGAGCTGGAGCAGTGGCTCAGCGGTTATGGTGCTTGCCTAGCATGCGCAAGTACGAGAGTTCAAACCCTAGCACCACGTACACAACGAAGTGTTGGAGCAACGAAAGTCACATGAAAAACTAAATAAAATTGATTCTCTCTTTCTCTTTCTTACTGTCCCTCTTTCTTTAAAAAAAAAAAAAGAAAGAAAGAACGAAAGAAAGAT
>PVKS010033200.1:0-21914 GCA_004027875.1 Aplodontia rufa
TGGCTAGCAGCCAGCAGCCGCTTTCAAAGCGCATTTTCAACAGCAAAACCGCATAGTGGATTAAAGCATACAGTACAAGTCTGCATTGCTTTGAGATAGTGTGAAGAGGTTCTACAATATGTGTTCACTCTTTGAACTGAGTTCACGGGTCAAATTTCAGTCTGCCACAGCAGAGATTTTCCTGACTGCAGTTTTAAGCCCTACCCAAACTCAAGGTGTCATAGAAGGTAGTGCTGCAATGGTTGATTTCAGTTAGTTGTCAGAGGATTAGAACTTAGGCTTGGATTCATGAATGAAGCTGGCTTTGGAACATGGAACAGAGATTTGGATTCTTAAGAGGAACTGGAATTGGAATCCTGAATGTACTAGCACTGTGGGCTCCCCTTATACAGATTCATTAATATGTCTCTGTGTGAAAAAGCAGCCAATGATATCAAACCCAATGAGTTTGGGAGTGTTGATTCAGCTCTGGGAATTAAGCCTGTGAATCGAATTTCCAGCTGCTCGTGAAAACTCTCTACGAAATGCAGGGTTATTTTGCTTTCAGCACACAAACTTCCTTCCAGGAAAGGATAAGGAGCTTTCCCTAATATCACACAGGCAGTGAGATATATGTTGGAGCCAGCTCAACAATGGCAGTGGTACACCGCCGGTTTCAGTATCCCCACTTGCTATGCTGAGCAGTTTAGCAGAGTTCACGCAGAAAAGCCCAGGAATTGCCCTTTGTTGCTAGCAGCCAGCAGCCGCTTTCAAAGCGCATTTTCCACAGCAAAACCGCATAGTGGATTAAAGCATACAGTAGAAGTCTGCATTGCTTTGAGATAGTGTAAAGAGGTTCTACAATATGTGTTCACTCTTTGAACTGAGTTCACGGGTCAAATTTCAGTCTGCCACAGCACAGATTTTCCTGACTGCAGTTTTAAGCACTAGCCAAACTCAAAGGTGTCATAGAATATAGTGCTGCAATGATTGATTTCAGTTAGTTGTCAGAGGATTAGAACTTAGGCTTGGATTCATGATTGAAGCTTGCTTTGGAACGTGGAACAGAGATTTGGATTCTTAAGAGGAAATGGAAATGGAATCATCAATGTACTAGCACTGTGGCTCCCCTTAGACATATTCACTAATATGTTTCTGTGTGAAAAAGCAGCCAATGATATCAAACCCAATGAGTTTGGGAGTGTTGATTCAGCTCTGTTAAATAAGGTTGTAAATCAAGTTTCCAGCTGCTGGTGAAAACCCTCTTAGAAATGCAGGGTTATTTTGCTTTCAGCACACAACCTTCCATCCAGCAAAGAATAAGGAGCTTTCCCTAATATCGCACAGTCACTGAGGTATATGTTGGAGCTAGCTCAACAATGGCAGTGGTGCAGAGCCGGTTTCAGTATCCCCAATTGCTATGCTGAGCGGTTTAGCAGATCTCATGCAGAAAAGCCCAGGAATTGCCCTTTGTGGCTAGCAGCGAGCAGTCGCTTTCAAAGCGCATTTTCAACAGCAAAACCGAATAGTGGATTAAAGCATACAATACAAGTCTGCATTTCTTTGAGATAGTGTGAAGAGGTTCTACACCCAGTGTGGACACTTTGAACTGAGCTCACAGGTCAAATTTCAGTCTGCCACAGCAGAAATTTTCCTGTCTGCAGGTTTAAGCACTAGAAAACTCAAGGGTTCATAGCAGGTAATGTTGCAATGATTGTTTTCAGGTAGTTGTCAGAGGATTAGAACTTAGGCTTGGATTCATGAATGAAGCTGGCTTTGGAAAGTGGAACACAGGCTTGGTGTCTTAAAAGGAACTGGAATTGGAGTCCTGAATGTTCTAGCACTCTGGGCTTCCCTTCTAAAGATTCATTAATGTGTCTCTGTGTTAAAAATTTGTCAAAGATGTCAAACCCAATGAGTTTGGGAGTGTTGATTCAACTCTGGGACATAAGGCTGTGAATCGAATTTCCAGCTGCTGGTGAAAACTCTCGTAGAAATGCAGGGTTATTATGCTTTCAGCACACAACCTTCCTTCCAGCAAAGAATAAGGAGCTTTCCTTCTTATCTCACTCACTGAGGTGTATGTTGGAACTATCTCAACAATGGCAGTGGTGCAGAGTCGGTTTCAGTATCCCCACTTGCTATGTTGAGAGGTTTAGCAGATCTCAGGCAGAAACGCCCAGGAATTGCCCTTTGTGGCTAGTAGCCAGCAGCCGCTTTCAAAGCCCATTTCAACAGCAAAACTGCATAGTGGATTAAAGCATACAGTACAAGTCTGCATTGCTTTGAGATAGTGTGGAGAGGTTCTACACCCACTGTAGATACTTTGAACTGGGCTCACGGGGCAAATTTCAGTATGCCACAGCAGAGATTTTTCAATCTGCAATATTAAGCTCTAGCGAAACTCAAGGGTTCACAGCAGGTAGTGCTGCAATGATTGTTTTCATGAAGGTGTCAGAACGTAGGCTTTGATGCATGAATGAAGCTGGCTTTGGAACATGGTACACAGGCTTGGATTCTTAAAAGGAACTGGAATTGGAATCCTGAATGTACTAGCACTGTTGGCTTCCCTTCTACAGATTCATTAATATATCATTGTGTGAAAAAGCAGTCAATGATATCAAACCCAATGAGGTTTTGAGTGTTGATTCAGCTCTGGGAAATAAGGCTGTGAATATAGTTTCCAGCTGCTGGTGAAAACTCTCTGAGAAATGCAGGGTTATTATGCTTTCAGCACACAAACTTCCTTCCAGGAAAGGATAAGGAACTTTCCCTAATATCACACAGTCACTGAGGTATATGTTGGAGCTAGCTCAATAATGGCAGTGGTGCAGAGCTGGTTTCAGTATCCCCCCTTGCTATGCTGAAAGGTTTAGCAGATCTCAGGCAGAAACACCCAGGAATTGCCTTTGTGGCTAGAAGCCAGCAGCCGCTTTCAAATCGCATTTTCAACAAGACCGCATAGTGGATTAAATCATAAAGTACAAGTCTGCATTGCTTTGAGATAGTGTGAAGGGATTCTACAATATGTGTGGACTCTTTGAACTGAGCTCACGGGGCAAATTTCAGTATGCCAAAGCAGAGATTTTCCCGTCTGCAATTTTAAGCTCTAGCGAAACTCAAGGGTTCACAGCAGGTAGTGCTGCAATGATTGTTTTCATGAAGTTGTCAGAGAATAAGAACATAGGCTTGGATTCATGCATGAAGCTGGCTCTGAAACGTGGAACACAGGCTTGGATTCTTAAAAGGAACTGGAATTGGAATCCTGAATGTACTAGCACTGTTGACTTCTCATCTACAGATTCATTAATATATCATTGTGTGATAAAGCAGTCAATGATATCAAACTCAGTGAGATTGGGAGTGTTAATTCAGCTTTGGGAAATAAGGCTGTGAATGTAGTTTCCAGCTGCTGGTGACAACTCTCTTAGAAATGCAGGGTTATTTTGCTTTCAGCACATAAACTTCCTTCCAGGAAAGGATAAGGAAGTTTCCTTAATATCACACAGTCACTGAGGTATATGTTGGAGCTAGCACAACAATGGCAGTGGTGCAGAGCCAGTTTCAGTATCCCCACTTGCTATGCTGAGCGGTTTAGCAGATCTCAGGCAGAAACGCCCAGGAATTGCCCTTTGTTCCTAGAAGCCAGCAGCCACTATCAAAGCGCGTTTTCAATAGCAAAACCGCATAGTGGATTAAAGCATAAAGTACAAGTCTGCATTGCTTTGAGATAGTGTGAAGGGGTTCTACAATATGTGTGGACTCTTTGAACTGAGCTCATGGGTCAAATTTCAGTCTGCACAGCAGAGATTTTCCCATCTGCAATTTTAAGCTCTAGCGATACTCAAGGGTTCACAGCAGGTAGTGCTGCATTGATCGATTTCATGAAGTTGTCTAGGGTTAGAACTTAGGCTTTAATTCATGAATGAAGCTGGCTTTGAAACGTGGAACACAGGCTTGGATTCTTAATAGGAACTGGAATTGGAATTTGAATGTACTAGCACTGTTGGCTTCCCTTCTACAGATTCATTAATATATTATTGTGTGAAAAAGCAGTCAATGATATGAAACCCAATGAGGTTGGGAGTGTTGATTCAGCTCTGGGAAATAAGGCTGTGAATCGAGTTTCCAGCTGCTGGTGAAAACTCTCTTAGAAATGCAGGGTTATTTTGCTTTCAGCACACAAAATTCTTTCCAGGAAAGGATAAGGAGCTTTCCATAATATCACACAGGCAGTGAGGTATATATTGGAGCTAGCTCAACAATGGCAATGGTGCAGATCCAGTTACAGTATCCTCACTTGCTATGCTGAGAGGTGTAGCAGATCTCAGGCAGAAACGCCCAGGAATTGCCCTTTGTGGCTAGCAGCCATCAGCTTTCAAAGCTTATTTTCAACATCAAAACAGCATAGTGGATTAAAGAATACAGTAGAAATCTGCATTCCTTTGAGATAGTGTGAAGAGGTTCTACAATATGTGTGGACTCTTTGAACTGAGCTCACATGTCAAATTTCAGTCTGCCACAGCAGAGATTTTCCTGTCTGCAGTTTTAAGCACTAGCAAAACTCAAGGGTTCATAGCAGGTAGTTTTGCAATGATTGTTCTCATTTAGTTGTCAGAGGATTAGAACTTAGGCTTAGATTCGTGACTGAAGATGGCTTTGGAAAGTGCAACAGAGGCTTGGAGTCTTAAAAGAAATTGGAATTGGAGTCCTGAATGTTCTAGCATTGTGGGCTTCCCTTCTGCAAATTCATTAATATATCATTGTGTGAAAAAGCGGTCAATGTTATCAAACCCAATGAGTTTGGGAGTGTTGATTCAGCTCTGGGAAATAAGGCTGTGAATCGAGTTTCCAGTTGCTGGTGAAAACTCTCTTAGAAATGCAGGATTTTTATGCTTTCAGCACACAACCTTCCTTCCAGCAAAGAATAAGGAGCTTTTCCTAATATCACACTCACTGAGGTATATGTTGGAGCTAGCTCAACAATGGCAGTGGTGCAGAGCCGGTTTCAGTATCCCCACTTGCTATGCTGAGCGGTTTAGCAGATCTCAGGCAGAAATATAAAGGAATTGCCCTTTGTGGCTAACAGCCAGCAGGTGCTTTCAAAGCACATTTTCAACAACAAGAAAGCATAGTGGATTAAAGCATACAGTACAAGTCTGCATTGCTTTGAGATAGTGTGAAGAGGTTCTACAATATGTTTGAACTCTTTGAACTCAGCTCACAGGTCAAATTTCTGTCTGCCACAACAGAGATTTTCCTGTCTGCAATTTTAAGCTCTAGCGAAACTCAAGGGTTCACAGCAGGTAGTGCTGCAATGATTGTTTTCATGAATTTGTCAGAGGATTAGAACTTAGGCTTGGATTCATGAATGAAGCTGGCTTTGAAACGTGGAACACAGGCTTGGATTCTTAAAAGGAACAGGAATTGGAATCCTGAATGTACTAGCACTGTTGGCTTCCCTTCTATAGATTCATTAATATATCATTGTGTGAAAAAGCAGTCAATGATATCAAACCCAATGAGTTTGGGAGTGTTGATTCAGCTCTGGGAAATAAGGCTGTGAATCGAGTTTCCAGCTGCTGATGAAAACTCTTGAAGAAATGCAGGGTTATTTTCCTTTCGGCACACAAACTTCCTTCCAGGAAAGGATAAGGAGCTTTCCCTCTAATCACACTCACTGAGGTATATGTTGGAGCTAGCTCAACAATGGCAGTGGTGCACAGCCGGTTTCAGTATCCCCACTTGCTATGCTGAGCGGTTTAGCAGATCTCAGGAAGAAACGCCCAGGAATTGCCCTTCATGGCTAGTAGCCAGCAGCTGCTTTCAAAGCCCATTTCAACAGGAAAACCACATAGTGGATTAAAGCATACATTACAATTCTGCATTGCTTTGAGATAGTGTGAAGAGGTTCTACACCCAGTGAGGACTCTTGGAACTCAGCTCACGTGTCAAATTACAGTCTGCCACAGCAGAGATTTTCCTGTGTGCAGTTTAAAGCACTAGCCAAACTAAAGGATTCATAGCAGGTAGTGCTGCATTGATTGTTTTCAGGTAGTTATTAGAGGATTAGAACTTAGGCTTCGATTCATGAATGAAGCTGGCTTTGGAACATGGAACACAGGTTTGGAGTCTTAAAAGGACCTGGAATTGGAGTCCTGAATGTTCTAGCACTTTGGGATTCCCTTCTACATATTCATTAATATGTCTCTGTGTGAAAAGGTATTCAAAGATGTCAAACCCAATGAGTTTGGGAGTGTTGATTCAGCTCTGGGAAATAAGGCTGTGAATCCAGTTTCCAGCTGCTAGTGAAAACTCTCTTAGAAATGCAGGGTTATTATGCTTTCAGCACACAACCTTCCTTCCAGCAAAAAATAAGCAGCTTTCCCTATTATCACACCCACTGAGGTATATGTTGAGGCTAGCTCAACAATGGCAGTGGTGCAGAGCTGGTTTCAGTATCCCCCCTTGCTATGTTGAGAGGTTTAGCAGATCTCAGGCAGAAAAGCCCAGGAATTGCCCTTTGTGGCTAGTAGCCAGCAGCCGCTTTCAAAGCCCATTTTCAACAGCAAAACAGCATAGTGGATTAAAGCATACAGTACAAGTCTGCATTGCTTTGAGATAGTGTGAAGAGTTTCTACAATATGTGTGGACTGTTTGAACTGAGCTCACCGGTCAAATTTCAGTCTGCCACAGCAGAGATTTTCCCGTCTGCAATTTTAGCTCTAGCGAAACTCAAGGGTTCACAGCAGGTAATGCTGCAATGATTGTTTTCATGAAGTTTTCAGAACTTAGGCTTGGATTCGTGAATGAAGCTGGCTTTGGAACATGGAACACAGGCTTGGGGTCTTAAAAGAAACTGGAATTGGAATCCTCAATGTACTAGCACTGTGGGCTTCCCTTCTACAGATTCATTAATATGTCTCTGTGTGAAAAAGTAGTTAAGGACGTCAAACCCAATGAGTTTGGGAGTGTTGATTCAGCTCTGAGAAATAAGACTGTGAATGGAGTTTCCAGCTGCTGGTGAAAACTCTCTTAGAAATGCAGGATTATTATGCTTTCAGCACACAACCTTCCTTCCAGGAAAGAATAAGGAGCCTTCCCTCATATCACACTCACTGAGGTATATGTTGGAGGTAGCTCAACAATGGCAGTGGTGCAGAGCCGGTTTCAGTATCCCCACTTGCTATGCTGAGAGGTTTAGCAGATCTCAGGCAGAAAAGCCCAGGAATTGCCCTTTGCAGCTAGCAGCCAGCAGCCGCTTTCAAAGCCCATTTTCAACAAGATCGCATAGTGGATTAAAGCATACAGTACAAGTCTGCATTGCTTTGAGATAGTGTGAAGGTGTTCTACACTATGTGTGGACTCTTTGAACTGAGTTCACGGGTCAAATTTCAGTCTGCCACAGCAGAGATTTTCCCGTCTGCAATTTTAAGCTCTAGCGAAACTCAAGGGTTCACAGCAGGTAGTGCTGCAAAGATTGTTTTCATGAAGGTGTCAGAACTTAGGCTTGGATTCATAAATGAAGCTGGCTTTGGAACATGGAACACAGGCTTGTATTCCTAAAAGGAACTGGAATTGGAATCCTGAATGTACTAGCACTGTTGCCTTCCCTTCTACAGATTCATTAATATATCATTGTGTGAAAAAGTAGTCAATGATATCAAACGCATTGAGATTGGGCATATTGATTCAGCTTTGGGAAATAGGCCGTGAATTGAGTTTCCAGCTGCTGTTGAAAATTCTCTTATAACTGCAGTGTTATTTTGCTTTCAGCACACAAACTTCCTTCCAGGACAGGATAAGGAGCTTTCCCTAATGGCACACAGTCACTGAGGTATATTTCGGAGCTAACTCAACAACGGCAGTGGTGCAGAGCCGGTTTCAATATCCCCACTTGCTATGCTGAGAGGTTTGGCAGATCTCAGGCAGAAAAGCCCAGGAATTGCCCTTTGCAGCTAGCAGCCAGCAGCCGCTTTCAAAGCCCATTTTCAACAAGATCGCATAGTGGATTAAAGCATACAATACAAGTCTGCATTGCTTTGAGATAGTGTGAAGGTGTTCTACAATATGTGTGGACTCTTTGAACTGAGCTCACGGGTCAAATTTCAGTCTGCCACAGCAGAGATTTTCCCATCTGCAATTTTAAGCTCTAGTGAAACTCAAGGGTTCACAGCAGGTAGTGCTGCAATGATTGTTTTCATGAAGTTGTCAGAGGATTAGAACTTAGGCTTGGTTTCATGAATGAAGCTGTCTTTGGAACGTGGAACACAGGCTTGGATTCTTAAAAGGAACTGGAATTGGAATCCTGAATGTACTAGCACAGTTGGCTTCCCTTCTACAGATTAATTAATATGTCATTGTGTGAAAAAGCAGTCAATGGTATCAAACCCAATGAGGTTGGGAGTGTTTATTTAACTCTGGGAAAAAAGGTTGTGAATCGAATTTAAAGGTGCTGGTGAAAACTCTTTTAGAAATGCAAGATTATTTTGCTGTCAGCACACAAACTTTCTTCCAGGAAAGGATAAGGGGCTTTCCCTCAAGTCACACTCACTGAGGTATATGTTGGAGCTAGCTCAACACTGGCCGTGGTGCAGAGCCGGTTCAGTATCCCCACATGCTATGCTGAGCTTTTTAGAAGATCTCAGGTAGAAACGCCCAGGAATTGCCCTTTGTGGCTAGCAGCCAGCAGCCGCTTTCAAAGCCCAATTTCAACAGCAAAACTGCATAGTGGACTAAAGCATAGAGTACAAGTCTGCATTGCTTTGAGATAGTGTGAAGAGGTTCTACACCCAGTGTGGACTCTTTGAACGGAGCTCACAGGTCAAATTTCAGTCTCCCACAGCAGAGATTTTCCAGTCTGCAGGTTTAACCACTAGCCAAACTCAAGGGTTCATAGCAGGTTGTGCTGCAATGATTGCTTTCATGAAGTTTTCAGAACTTAGGCTTGGATTCATGAATGAAGCTGGATTTGGAACATGGAACACAGGCTTGGAGTCTTAAAAGGAACTGGAATTGGAATCCTGAATATTCTAGCACAGTTGGCTTCCCTTCTACAGATTCATTAATATGTCTCTTAGTGAAAAAGTAGTCAATGATGTCAAACCCAATGAGTTTGGGAGTGTTGATTCAACTTTGGGAAATAACACTGTGAATCGAGTTTCCAGCTGCTGGTGAAAACTCACTTAGATATGCAGGGTTATTTTGTTTTCAGCACACAAACTTCCTTTCAGGACAGGATAAGGAGCTTTCCCTAATATCACACAGTCACTGAGGTATATGTTGGAGCTAGATCAACAATGGCAGTGGTGCAGAGCCGTTTTCAGTATCCCCACTTGCTATACTGAGAGGTTTAGCAGATCTCAGGCAGAAAAGCCCAGGAATTGCCCTTTGTGGCTACCTGCCAGCAGCGGCTTTCAAAGCCCATTTTTAACAGCAAAACCGCATAGTGGATTAAAGCATACATACAAGTCTGCATTGATTTTAGATAGTGTGAAGAGATTCTACAATATGTGTGGACTCTTTGAACTGAGCTCATGGGTCAAATTTCAGTCTGCCAGGGCAGAGATTTTAGAGTGTGCAGGTTTAAGCACTAGCCAAACTCAAGAGTTCGTAGCAGGTAGTGCTGCAACGATTGTTTTCATGAAGTTGTCAGAGGATTAGAACTTAGGCTTGGATTCATGAATGAAGCTGGCTTTGGAATGTGGAACACAGGCCTGGATTCTTAAAAGAAACTGAAATTGGAATCCTGTATATACTAGCACTGTTGACTTCCCTTCTACAGATTCATTAATATATCATTGTGTGAAAAAGCAGTCAATGATATCAAACCCAATGAGGTTGGGAGTGTTGATTCAGCTCTGGGAAATAAGGCTGTGAATCAAGTTTCCAGCTGCTGGTGAAAACTCTCTTAGAAATGCAGGGTTATTTTGCTTTCAGCACACAAACTTCCTTCCGGACAGGATAAGGAGCTTTCCCTGATATCACACTCACTGAGGTATATGTTGGAGCTAGCTCAACAATGGCAGTGGTGCAGATCCGGTTTCATTATCCCCACTTGCTATGCTAAGCGGTTTAGAAGATCTCAGGCAGAAAAGCCCAGTAATTGCCCTTTGTGGCTAGCAGCGAGCAGCTGCTTTCAAAGCCCATTTCCACAGCAAAACCACATAGTGGATTAAAGCATACATTACAATTCTGCATTGCTTTGAGATAGTGTGGAGAGGTTCTACACCCAGTGAGGACTCTTGGAACTCAGCTCACGTGTCAAATTACAGTCTGCCACAGTAGAGATTTTCCTGTCTTCAGTTTTGAGCACTAGACAAACTAAAGGGTTCATAGCAGGTAGTGTTTCAATGATTGTTTTCAGGTAGTTGTCAGAGGATTAGAACATAGGCTTGGATTGATGAATGAAGCTGGCTTTGGAACGTGGAACACAGGTTTGGATTCTTAAAAGGAACTGGAGTTGGAATCCTGAATGTACTAGCACTGTTGCCTTACCTTCTACAGATTCATTAATATATGATTGTGTGAAAAAGCAGTCAATGATATCAAACCCAATGAGGTTGGGAGTGTTGATTCAGCTCTGGGAAATAAGGCTGTGGATCAAGTTTCCAGCTGCTGGTGAAAACTCTCTTAGAAATGCAGGGTTATTTTGCTTTCAGCACACAAACTCCCTTCCAGGAAAGGATAAGGAGCTTTCCCTAATATCACACTCACTGAGGTATATGTTGGAGCTAGCTCAACAATGGCAGTGGTGCAGAGCCGATTTCATTATCCCCACGTGCTATGCTGAGCGGTTTAGCAGATCTCAGTAACAAACGCCCAGGAATTGCCCTTTGTGGCTAGTAGCCAGCAGCCGCTTTCAAAGCCCATTTTCAACAGCAAAACCACTTAGTGGATTATAGCATACAGTACAAGTCTGCATTCCTTTGAGATAGTGTAAAGAGGTTCTACAATATGTGTGGACTGTTTGAACTGAGCTCAAGGGTCAAATTTCAGTCTGACACAGCAGAGATTTTCTTCTCTGCATTTTTAAGCTCTAGCGAAACTCAAGGGTTCACAGCAGGTAGTGCTGCAATGATTGTTTTCATGAAGTTTTAAGGACTTAGGCTTGGATTCATAAATGAAGCTGGCTTTGGAGCATGGAACACAGGCTTGGATTCTTAAAAGGAACTGGAATTGGAATCCTGAATGTACTAGCATTTTGGCTTAAATTCTACAGATTCATTAATATATCATTGTGTGAAAAAGTAGTCAATAATATCAAACACAATGAGTTTGGGCGTGTTGATTCAGCTTTGGGAAATAGGCTGTGAATTGAGTTTCCAGTTGCTGCTGAAAACTCTCTTTGAAACTCAGGGTTATTTTGTTTTCAGCACACAAACTTCCTTCCAGGACAGGATAAGGAGCTTTCCCTGATATCACATAGTCACTGAGGTATATGTTGGAGCTAGCTCAACAATGGCAGTGGTGCAAGCCGGTTTCTGTATCCTCCCTTGCTATCCTGAGAGGTTTAGCAGATCTCAGGCAGAAAAGCCCAGGAATTGGGCTTTGTGGCTAGCAGCCAGCAGGCACTTTCAAAGTCCATTTTCAACAACAAAACGCATTGCGGATTAAAGCATACAGTACAAGTCTGCATTGCTTTGAAATAGTGTGAAGAGGTTCTACACCCAGTGAGGACTCTTGGAATTCAGCTCACGTGTCAAATTACAGTCTGCCACAGCAGAGATTTTCCTATGTGCAGTTTAAAGCACTAGCCAAACTAAAGAGTTCATAGCAGGTAGTGCTGCATTGATTGTTTTCAGGTAGTTATGAGAGGATTAGAACTTAGGCTTCGATTCATGAATGAAGCTGGCTTTGGAACATGGAACACAGGTTTGGAGACTTAAAAGGACCTGGAATTGGAGTCCTGAATGTTCTAGCACTTTGGGATTCCCTTCTACATATTCATTAATATGTCTCTGTGTGAAAAAGTATTCAAAGATGTCAAACCCAATGAGTTTGGGAGTGTTGATTCAGCTTTGGGAAATAAGGCTGTGAATCAAGTTTCCAGCTGCTAGTGAAAACTCTCTTAGAAATGCAGGGTTATTTTGCTTTCAGCACACAACCTTCCTTCCAGCAAAGAATAAGCAGCTTTCCCTATTATCACACCCACTGAGGTATATGTTGAGGCTAGCTCAACAATGGTAGTGGTGCAGAGCTGGTTTCAGTATCCCCCTAGCTATGTTGAGAGGTTTAGCAGATCTCAGGCAGAAAAGCCGAGGAATTGCCCTTTGTGGCTAGCAGCCAGCAGGCGCTTTCAAAGCCCATTTTCAACAGCAAAACAGCATAGTGGATTAAAGCATACAGTACAAGTCTGCATTGCTTTGAGATAGTGTGAAGAGATTCTACAATATGTGTGGACTGTTTGAACTGAGCTCACCGGTCAAATTTCAGTCTGCCACAGCAGAGATTTTCCCGTCTGCAATTTTAAGCTCTAGCGAAACTCAAGGGTTCACAGCAAGTAGTGCTGCAATGATTGTTTTCATGAAGTTTTCAGAACTTAGGCTTGGATTCATGAATGAAGCTGGCTTTGGAACGTGGAACACAGGCTTGGATTCTTAAAAGGAACTGGAATTGGAATCCTGAATGTACTAGCACTGTTGCCTTCCCTTCTACAGATTTATAAATATGTCTCTGTGTGAAAAAGTAGTTAAAGACGTCAAACCCAATGAGTTTGGGAGTGTTGCTTCAGCTCTGAGAAATAAGGCTGTGAATGGAGTTTCCAGCTGCTGGTGAAAACGCTCTTAGAAATGCAGGAATATTATGCTTTCAGCACACAAACTTCCTTCCAGCAAAGAATAAGGAGCCTTCCCTCATATCACACTCACTGAGGTATATGTTGGAGCTAGCTCAACAATGGCAGTGGTGCAGAGCCGGTTTCAGTATCCCCACTTGCTATGCTGAGCGGTTTAGCAGATCTGAGGCAGAAACATCCAGGAATTGCCCTTTGTGGCTAGGAGCCAGCAGCTGCTTTCAAAACCCATTCTCAACAGCAAAACCGCATAGTGGATTAAAGCATACAGTACAAGTCTGCATTGCTTTGAGATAGTGTGAAGAGGTTCTACAATATGTGTGGACTGTTTGAACTGAGCTCACGGGTCAAATTTCAGTCTGCCACAGCAGAGATTTTCCCGTCTGCATTTTTAAGCTCTAGCGAAACTCAAGGGTTCACAGCAGGTAGTGCTGCAATGATTGTTTTCATGAAGGTGTCAGAACTTAGGCTTGGATTCATAAATGAAGCTGGCTTGGAACGTGGAACACAGGCTTGGATTCCTAAAAGGAACTGGAATTGGAATCCTGAATGTACTAGCACTGTTACCTTTCCTTCTACAGATTCATTAATATATCATTGTGTGAAAAAGTAGTCAATGATATCAAACGCAATGATATTGGGCGTGTTGATTCAGCTTTGGGAAATAGGCTGTGAATCGAGTTTTCAGCTGCTGGTGAAAACTCTCTTAGAAATGCAGGGTTATTTTGCTTTCAGCACACAAACTTCCTTCCTGAACAGGATAAGGAGCTTTCCCTAATATCACACAGTCACTGAGGTATATTTTGGAGCTAGCTCAACAATGGCAGTGGTGCAGAGCCGGTTTCAGTATCCCCACTTGCGATGTTGAGAGGTTTAGCAGATCTCAGGCACAAAAGCCCAGGGATTGCCCTTTGTAGCTAGCAGCCAGCAGCTGCTTTCAAAGCCCATTTTCAACAGCAAAACTGCGTAGTGGATTAAAGCATACAATACAAGTCTGCATTGCTTTGAGATAGTGTGAAGAGGTTCAACACCCAGTGTGGACTCTTTGAACTGAGCTCAGGGATCAAATTTCAGTCTGCCACCGCAGAGATTTTCCTGTCTGCAGATTTAAGCACAAGCCAAATATAAGAGTACATAGCAGGTAGTGCTGCAATGATTGTTTTCATGAAGTTGTCAGAGGATTAGAACTTAGGCTTGGATTCATGAATGAAGCTGGCTTTGGAAGTGGAACATAAGCTTGGATTCTTAAGAGGACCTGGAATTGGAATCCTGAATGTACTAGCACTGTTGGCTTCCCTTCTAAAGATTTATTAATATATCATTGTGTGAAAAAGCAGTCAATTGTGCCAAACCCAATGAGGTTGGGAGTGTTTATTTAGCTCTGGGAAATAAGGTTGTGAATCGAATTTAAAGCTGCCGGTGAAAACTCTTTTACAAATGCAAGGTTATTTTGCTGTCAGCACACAAACTTCCTTCCAGGAAAGGATAAGGAGCTTTCCCTCAAGTCACACTCACTGAGGTATATGTTGGAGCTAGCTCAACATTGGCCATGGTGCAGAGCCGGTTTCAGTATCCCCACTAACTATGCTGAGCGGTTTAGCAGATCTCAGGTAGAAACACTCAGGAATTGCCCTTTGTGGCTAGCAGCCAGCAGCCGCTTTCAAAGCCCAATTTCAACAGCAAAACTGCATAGTGGACTAAAGCATAGAGTACAAGTCTGCATTGCTTTGAGATAGTGTGAAGAGGTTCTACACCCAGGGTGGACTCTTTGAACTGAGCTCACATGTCAAATTTCAGTCTCCCACAGCAGAGATTTTCCAGTCTGCAGGTTTAATCACTAGCCAAACTCAAATTCATAGCAGGTAGTGCTGCAATGATTGCTTTCATGAAGTTTTCAGAACTTAGGCTTGGATTCATGAATGAAGCTGGATTTGGAACATGGAACACAGGCTTGGAGTCTTAAAAGGAACTGGAATTGGAATCCTGAATGTTATAGCACTGTTGGCTTCCCTTCTACAGATTCATTAATATGTCTCTTAGTGAAAAAGTAGTCAATGATGTCAAACCCAATAAGTTTGGGAGTGTTAATTCAACTTTGGGAAATAAGGCTGTGAATCGAGTTTCCAGCTGCTGGTGAAAACTCTCTTAGAAATGCAGGGTTATTTTGTTTTCAGCACACAAACTTCCTTCCAGGACAGGATAAGGAGCTTTCCCTAATATCACACAGTCACTGAGGTATATGTTGGAGCTAAATCAACAATGGCAGTGGTGCAGAGCCGGTTTCAGTATCCCCACTTGCTATGCTGAGAGGTTTAGCAGATCTCAGGCAGAAAAGCCTACGAATTGCCCTTTGTGGCTAGCAGCCAGCAGCCGCTTTCAAAGCCCATTTCCAACAGCAAAACCGCATAGTGGATTAAAGCATACAGTACAAGTCTGCGTTGATTTGAGATAGTGTGAAGAGATTCTACAATATGTGTGGACTCTTTGAACTGATCTCATGGGTCAAATTTCAGTCTGACACAGCAGAGATTTTCTCCTCTGCAAATTTAAGCCTAGCGAACTCAAGGGTTCACAGCAGGTAGTGCTGCAATGATTGTTTTCATGAAGGTGTCAGAGGATTAGAACTTAGGCTTGGATTCATGAATGAAGCTGGCTTTGAATCATGGAGCAGAGGCTTGGATTCTTAAGAGGACCTGGAATTGGAATCCTGAATGTACTAGCACTGTTGGCTTCCCTTTTACAGATTCATTAATATATCATTGTGTGAAAAAGCAGTCAATGGTGTCAAACCCAATGAGGTTGGGAGTGTTTATTTAGCTCTGGGAAATAAGGTTGTGAATCGAATTTAAAGCTGCCGGTGAAAACTCTTTTACAAATGCAAGGTTATTTTGCTATCAGCACACAAACTTCCTTCCAGGAAAGGATAAGGAGCTTTCCCTCAAGTCACACTCACTGAGGTGTATGTTGGAGCTAGGTCAACATTGGCCGTGGTGGAGAGCTGGTTTCAGTATCCCCACTAACTATGCTGAGCGGTTTAGCAGATCTCAGGTAGAAACGCCCAGGAATTGCCCTTTGTGGCTAGCAGCCAGCAGCCGCTTTCAAAGCCCAATTTCAACAGCAAAACTGCATAGTGGACTAAAGCATAGAGTACAATTCTGCATTGCTTTGAGATAGTGTGAAGAGGTTCTACGCCCAGTGTGGACTCTTTGAACTGAGCTCACAGGTCAAATTTAAGTCTCCCACAGCAGAGATTTTCCAGTCTGCAGGTTTAACCACTAGCCAAACTCAAGAGTTCATAGCAGGTAGTGCTGCAATGATTGTTTTCATGAAGTTGTCAGAGGATGAGAACTTAGGCTTGGATTCATGAATGAAGCTGGCTTTGGATCTTGGAACACAGGCTTGGATTCTTAAAAGGAACTGGAATTGGAATCCTGAATGTACTAGCACTGTTGGCTTCCCTTCTGCAGATACATTAATATATCATTGTTTGAAAAAGCAGTCAATGATATCAAACCCAATGAGGTTGGGAGTGTTGATTCAGCTCTGGGAAATAAGGCTGTGAATCGAGTTTCCAGCTGCTGGTGAAAATTCTCTTAGAAATGCAGGGTTATTTTGCATTTAGCACACAAACTTCTTTCCAGGAAAGGATAAGGAGCTTTCCCTAATATCATACTCACTGAGGTATATGTTAGAGCTAGCTCAACAATGGCAGTGGTGCAGATCCGGTTTCAGATTCCCCACCTGCTATGCTGAGCGGTTTAGCAGATCTCAGGCAGAAACACCCAGGAATTGCCCTTTGGGTATACCAGCCAGCAGCCGCTTTCAAAGCGCATTTTCAACAACAAAACCACATAATGGATTAAAGAATACAATAGAAATCTGCATTGCTTTGAGATAGTGTGAAGAAGTTCTACAATAAGTGTGGACTCTTTGAACTGAGCTCACGGGTCAAATTTCAGTCTTTCACAGCAGAGATTTTCCTGTCTGCAGTTTTAAGCACTAGCCAAACTCAAGGGTTCATAGCAGGTAGTGCTGCAATGAATTTTTTCAGGTAGTTGTCAGAGGATTAGAACTTACGCTTGGATTCATAAATGAAGCTGGCTTTGTAAAATGGAACACAGGCTTGAGTCTTAAAAGGAACTGGAATTGGAGCCCTAAATGTTCTAGCACTATGTGCTTCCCTTCTACAGATTCATTATTATATCTCTGAGTGAAAAAGTAGTCAATGATGTCAAACCCAATGAGTTTGGGAGTGTTGATTCAGCTTTGCATAATAAGGCTGTGAATCGATTTTCCAGCTGCTCATGAATACTCTCTTAAAAATGCAGGGTTATTTTGCTTTCAGCACACAAACTTCCTTCCAGGAAAGGATAAGGAGCTTTCCCTAATATCACACTCACTGAGGTATATGTTGGAGCTAGCTCAACAATGGCAGTGGTGCAGAGCCGGTTTCAGTATCCCCACTTGCTATGCTGAGAGTTTTAGCAGATCTCTTTCAGAAAAGCCTAGGAATTGCCCTTTCTGACTCGCAGCCAGCAGGTCCTTTCAAAGCCCATTTTCAACAGCAAAACCGCATAGAGGATTAAAGCATACAGCACAAGTCTGCATTGCTTTGAGATAGTGTGAAGAGATTCTACAATATGTGTGAACACTTTGAACTGAGCTCACGGGTCAAATTTCAGTCTGCCACAGTAGACACATTCCTGTGTGCAGTTTTAAGCACTAACCAAACTCTAGAATTCATAGCAGGTAATGCTGCAATGATTGTTTTCATGAACTTGTCAGAGGATTAGAACTTAGGCTTGAATTCATGAATGAAGCAGGCTTTGGAATGTGGAACACAGGCTGGGATTCTTAAAAGGAAATGGAATTGGAATCCTGAATGTACTAGCACTGGGGGCTTCCCTTCTACAGATACATTAATATCTCATTGTGTGAAAAAGCAGTCAATGATATCAAACCCAATGAGGTTGGAAGTGTTGATTCAGCTCTGGGAAATAAGGCTGTGATTCCAGTTTCCAGGTGCTGGTGAAAACTCTCTTAGAAATGCAGGGTTATTTTGCTTTCAGCACACAAACTTCCATCCAGGAAAGGATAAGGAGCTTTCCCTAATATCACACAGTCACTGAGGTATATGTTGGAGCTAGCTCAACAATGGCAGTGGTGCAGATCCTCTTTCAGTACCCCACTTGCTATGCTGAGAGGTTTAGCAGATCTCAGGCAGAAAAGCCCAGGAATTGCCCTTTGTGGCTAGCAGCCAGCAGCCACTTTCAAAGCCCATTTTCAACAGCAAAAACTCATAGTGGATTAAAGCATACAGTAGAAGTCTGCATTGCTTTGAGATAGTGTGAAGAGGTTCTATCATAAGTGTGGACTGTTTGAAATGAGCTCACCGGTCAAATTTCAGTCTCCCACAGCAGGGATTTTCCTGTCTGCAGCTAAAAGCACTAGCCAAACTCAAGAGTTCATAGCAGATAGTGCTGCAATGATTGTTTTCATGTAGTTGTCAGAGGATTAGAACTTAGGCTTGGATTCATGAATGAAGCTGGCTTTGAAACATGGAACACAGACTTGGATTCTTAAAAGGATCTGGAATTGGAATCCTGAATGTACTAGCACTGTTGGCTTCCCTTCTACAGATTCATTAATATATCATTGTGTGAAAAAGTAGTCAATGATATCAAACCCAATGAGGTTGGGAGTGTTGATTCAGCTCTGGGAAATATGGCTGTGAATCGAGTTTCCAGCTGCTGGTGATAACTCTCATAGAAATGCAGGGATTATTTTCTATCAGCACACAAACTTCCTTCCAGGAAAGGATAAGGAGCTTTCCCTAATATCACACTCACTGAGGTATATGTTACAGCTAGCTCAACAATGGCAGTGGTGCAGATCCGGTTTCAGTATCCCCACTTGCTATGCTGAGCGGTTTAGCACATCTCAGGGAGAAACACCCATGAATTGCCCTTTGTGTATAGCAGCCAGCAGCCGCTTTCAAAGCGCATTTTCAACTACAAAACCACATAGTGGATAAAAGAATACAGTAGAAGTCTGCATTGCTTTGAGATAGTGTGAAGAGGTTCTACAATAAGTGTGAACTCTTTGAACTGAGCTCACGGGTCAAATTTCAGTTTTGCACAGCAGAGATTTTCCTGTCTGCCGTTTTAAGCACTAGCCAAACTCAAGGGTTCATAGCAGGTAGTGCTGCAATGAATTTTTTCAGGTAGTTGTCAGAGGATTAAAACTTAGACTTGAAGTCATGAATGAAGCTGGCTTTGTAACATGGAACACAGGCTTGGAGTTAAAAGGAACTGGAATTGGAGTCCTGAATGTTCTAGCACTATGTGCTTCCCTTCTACAGATTCATTATTATGTCTGTGAGTGAAAAAGTTGTCAAAGATGTCAAACCCAATGGGTTTGGGAGTGTTGATTCAGCTTTGCGAAATAAGGCTGTGAATCGAGTTTCCAGCTGCTGGTGAAAACTCTCTTAGAAATGCAGGGTTATTTTCCTTTCAGCACACAAACTTCCTTCCAGGACAGGATAAGGAGCTTTCCCTAATATCACACAGTCACTGAGGTATATGTTGGAGCTAGCTCAACAATGGCAGTGATGCAGAGCCGGTTTCAGTATCTCCACATGCTATGCTGAGTGGTTTAGCAGATCTCAGGCAGAAATTTCCAGGAATTGCCCTTTGTGGTTAGCAGCCAGCAGCTGCTTTCAAAGTGCATTTTCAACAGCAAAACCACATAATGGGTTAAAGAATACAGTAGAAGTCTGCATCGCTTTGAGACAGTGTGAAGAGGATCTATAATATGTGTGGACTCTTTGAACTGAGCTCATGGGTCAAATTTCAGTCTACCACAGCAGATTTTCCTGTCTGCAGTTTTAAGCACTAGTCAAACTAAAGGGTTCATAGCAGGTAGTGCTGCAATGATTGTTTTCAGGTAGATATCAGAGGATTAGAACTTAGGCTTGAATTCATGAATGAAGCTGGCTTTGGTACATGGAAAACAGGCTTGGAGTCTTAAAAGGAACTGGAATTGGAGTCCTGAATGTTCTAGCACTGTGTTCTTCCCTTCTGCAGATTCACTAATATGTCTCTGTTGAAAAAGTAGTCAAAGATGTCAAACCCAATGAGTTTGGGATTGTTGACTCAGCTCTGGGAAATAAGGCTATGAATCGAGTTTCCAGCTGCTGGTGAAAACTCTCTTAGAAATGCAGGGTTATTTTGCTTTCAGCACACAAACTTCCTTTCAGGAAAGGATAAGGAGCTTTCCCTAATATCACACAGTCACTGAGGTATATGTTGGAGCTAACTCAACAGTGGCAGTGGTGCAGAGCCATTTTCCATATCCCCACTTTCTATGCTGCGCAGTTTAGCAGATCTCAGGCAGAAGCGCCCAGGAATTGCCCTTTGTGGCTAGCAGCCAGCAGCTGCTTTAAAAGCCCATTTTCAACAGCAAAACTGCATAGTGGATTAAAGCATACAGTAGAAGTTTGCATTGCATTGAGATAGTGTGAAGAGGTTCTACACCCAGTGTGGACACTTTGAGCTGAGCTCATGGGTCAAATATTAGTCTGCAACAGCAGAGATTTTCCTGTCTGCATGTTTACCCACCAGCAAACTCATGGTTTCATAGCAAGTAGTGCTGCAATGATTGTTTCCCTGTTGTTGTCAGAGGATTAGAACTTAGGCTTGGATTCATGAATGAAGCTGGCTTTGGAACGTGGAACACAGGCTTGGATTCTTAAAAGGAACTGGAATTGGAGTCCTGAATGTACTATCACTGTTGGCTTCCTTCTACAGATTCATTAATATATCATTGTGTGAAAATGCAATCAATCATATCAAACCCAAAGAATTTGGGAGCGTTGATTCAGCTCTCGGAAATAAGGCTGTGAATCGAGTTTCCAGCTGCTGGTGAAAACTCTCTTAGAAATGCAGGGTTATTTTGCTTTCAGCACACAACCTTCCTTCCAGGATAGGATAAGGAGCTTTCCTAATATTACAAAGTCACTGAGGTATATGTTGGAGCTAGCTCAACAATGGCAGTGGTGCAGATCCTGTTTCAGTATGCCCACTTGCTATGCAGAGAGGTTTAGCAGATCTCAGGCAGAAACACCCAGGAATTGCCCTTTGTGGCTAGCAGCCAGCAGCTGCTTTCAAAGCACATTTTCAACAGCAAAACCACATAGTGGATTAAAGCATACAGTACAAGTCTGCATTGCTTTGAGATAGTGTGAAGAGTTTCTATAATATATTTTAGTTGTTTGAACTGAGCTCATGAGTCAAATATTAGTCTTCCACACCAGAGATTTTCCTGTCTGCAGGTTTAAGCACTAGCCAAACACAAGGGTTCATAGCAGGTAGTGCTGCAATGATTGTTTTCCTGCTGTTGTCAGAGGATTAGAACTTAGGCTTGGATTCATGAATGAAGCTGGCTTTGGAACGTGGAACACAGGCTTGGATTTCTAAATGGAACTGGAATTGGAATACTAAATGTACTAGCTCTGTTGGCTGCCCCTTCTACAGATTCATTAATATATCATTGTGTGAAATAGCAGTCAATCATATCAAACCCAAAGGGTTTGGGAGTGTTGATTCAGCTTTTGGAAATAAGTCTATGAATCGAGTTCCAGCTGCTGGTGAAAACTCTCTTAGAAATGCAGGGTTATTTTGCTTTCAGCACACAAACTTCCTCCCAGGAAAGGATAAGGAGCTTTCCCTAATATCACACAGTCACTGACTTATATGTTGGAACCATCTCAACAATGGCTGTGGCGCAGAGCTGGTTTCAGTATCCCCACTTGCTATGCTGGGCAGTTTAGCAGATCTCATGCAGAAAAGCCCAGGTATTGCCCTTTGTGGCTAGCATCCAGCAGCCGCTTTCAAAGCCCATTTTCAACAGTAAAACTGCATCGTGGTTTAAAGCATACATTAAAAGTGTGCATTGCTTTGAGACAGTGTGAAGAGGTTCTACAATATGTGTGGACTGTTTGAACTGACCTCACGGGTCAAATATTAGTCTTCTACAGCAGAGATTTTCCTGTCTGCAGATTTAAGCACTAGCAAAACATAAGGGTTCATAGAAGGTAGTGCTGCAATGATTGTTTTCCTGTTATTGTCAGAGGATTAGAACT